>JAWLRI010000017.1:631834-654606 GCA_034781795.1 Crypturellus tataupa | reverse complement strand
CCTGTATTTTTCCCAGGGGGCTTGACCTTTTTTCCACAATCTGTATACCGCCTTCTTCTGCTTGAGCATCGCCACAAACTCCTTGCTCATCCACGCAGGTCTCCTGCCCCCTCTGCCTGATTTTTTGCGTACAGGGATGCATTGTTGCTGGACACTGAGGAAGTGACGCTTGATTGCTCTCCATCATCTTTGAGAGGTCATGGAGAGTGGGGGAGGTGCCAGAGGACTGGAAGAAAGCCAACATCACTCCAGTCTTCAAAAAGGGAAAGAGGGAGGAAATGGAAAACTACAGGCCAGTCAGCCTCACCTCCATCCCTGGAAAGATGATGGAGCAGCTCATCCTAGAGAACATCTCTAGACATGCCAAAGAAAAGGTGATCAGGAGTAGTCAACATGGATTCACCAAAGGAAAGTCGTGTTTGATAAATCTGATAGCCTTCTATGATGGACTGACTGGCTGGCAGGACAATGGGAGAGCAGTGGATGTTCTCTACCTTGACTTCAGCAAGGTTTTTGACACAGTGTCCCATCCTCATAGGAAAGCTCTAGAAGTGTGGACTGGATGAGTGGACAGTGAGGTGGATTGAGAATTGGCTGAATGGCAGAGCCCAGAGGGTTCTAATTGGAGGCCTGTGGCCAGTGGTGTCCATCAGGGGTCAGTTACTGGGCCCAGTATTGTTCAGATTGTTCATTAGTGATTTGGATGAGGGCACAGAGTGTGCCCTCAGCAAGTTTGCAGGTGACACCAAACTGGGTGGAATGGCTGACTCCAGAAGGCTGTGCTGTCATTCAGAGGGACCTAGACAGTATGGAGAGTTGGGCAGAGAAGAACCTCATAAGGTTCAACAAGAACAAGTACAGGATCCTGCACCTGGGGAGGAATAACCGCAGGCACCAGTACAGATAAGAGGTTCACCTGCTGGAAAGTAGCTCTGCGTAGAGGGATTTGGGAGTCCAGGTTGACAACAAGTCACAACTAGTGAGCTATGTGCCCTCATGACCAAGAAGGCCAATGGTATCCTGGCTTGCATCAGGATGAGTGTTGCCAGCAGGGTGATCCTCCCCCTCTACTCAGCTCTGGTGAGACCACACCTGGAGTATTGTGTGCAGTTCTGGGCTTCCCAGTACAAGAGGGACTTGGAGCTTCTCGAGAGGGTCCAGCGCAGAGCAACGAAGATGATTAACGGACTGGAGCATCTATCTTATGAAGAAAGACTAAGTGAACTGGGCCTGTTTAGCCTGGAGAAGAGAAGACTGAGAAGGAATCTGATCAACGTGTACAAGTACTTGTGGTTGAATGTAGGGAGGATGGGGCCAAACTCTTCTCCATGGTTGCCAGTAACAGGACAAGGGATAATGGGTACAAGTTGAAACACAGGAAGTTCCATCTTCATGTGAGGAAGAACTTCTTTACTGGGAGGGTGACAGAGCCCTGGAACAGGCCCTTCTCTGGAGATCTTCAAAACGTGCCTGTATGCCACCCTGTGCCACATACTTTAGGTGTCCCTGCTTGAGCAGAGGGGTTGGACCGGATGATCTCTAGAAGTCTCTTCCAACCTTAACCATTCTGTGATTCAGGGATTCTGTGAAAAAGATGGCAATTCCAAATGGCAAAGACTCCCCTCACATTAGATATAGATTCAATATTGACCCAGAAGGAGACATGCCAGTTGCTCAATCACTTACTATCTTTGCTGCTTTGCCATTTTCCTGAAAATGCTTCTAGGCCCATGTAATTTTACAAGTAAGAGTTTTACTACATATTTTTGCCTTTATATTGTATATCGTTCTAATTTGAAAAGAAGGTAAGAAAAGCATCATTTATTGTTACAATTTATCACTAGAAGTATAGTATTTATTATTTGGGAAATTGTACATCACATGATACTTCTGGTCATGTCTAATCAAATACAGTGATGACACACAGCTTTCCTTTCCAAATTATTTCTCCCAACTTCATCTATAACCACATCAGTTTGTAAATAATTCAATTATTCCCACATTATCAAATAGTATTTTTATGTCTCGTGCAAACATGGGGCGATATACGAACAAAAACTTACACTGTTTCCTAGAAACTTATAATTTTAGAGAATGACAAAGGAGGTTATAAATTGTAATATTACAACATACAGGATCAACCCCCAAAACAGCAATTTTATCTAAGAAATAGCTCATACTTCACATAAGATCCAGGGTGTTAGTTTTCACATCATAGGTTTTCAGTTACCATCTGTTTTCAGAAGAAAGGTGACTTGCTTTCAAAGGGAGTAACCCTGGTCACGCAACTTTGTTTAACCACTGTAAGTGGTGACTTTTTAATTGCCACATCATACTCTATACATTTGTTCTCCACAGCAATCAGGGATGGGGATTTCCAGAAGAAAAACAATACCTTTGTTGAGTCACAAGTCCTATTAAGTTGTCAAGAACTGTCTGATGGTTCTTAAGCACACTGAGAGAATGTGGAGAGAATGTGGCAATCAGTAATATTTGTCTGCTAAAGACCTGAACAATAGCATCCATAAAATGATCCTAATGACCATAGGCCCATGGTTTCATCTGCAAATGCCAGTCCTTTGCAGTCTCTGAAATCATTGTCTTGAATATGGCAATTTTGAGCTACAGAATCACAGAAACATAGATTTGGAAAGAGAAGGTCATTTTGTCGGGTTTCCCACACTGAGTCACATGTTACAATAGTATTCCTAACAAGTGAACAATCTATTCTTTAAAAAGAAAAAAAAAAGGGGAAGAAAAAAAAACCTCCAACAAGAGATTTTACAAACTCCATATCTAGCCTTCTCCACTGTTTCTCTACCCTTATGTAGTTAGATAGTTTTTCCTAGTACCAAGCCAAAATCTACTTCTTTACAAATTGAGCTAATCCCTTCTCCTCTTTCCTCCAGTGGCAAAGAAGAACATACTGGAAAAAACAGTCATCATGACTCCTCCAGCTTCTCTTTTCCAGATTAAACAAACCCAGGCCTTTTAACTTATTTCATTGTTTTATACAGAAACTCCAATTAATGAAGCCCAGAATAGAATTTTCATTTTTCCAACATTTTCACATTGTTTTTCTATATTTAGTTTATGATCCCTTGGAAAACATGTAGATCCTTTTAAACTGTCTAACCAAATATTCCCTGTTTGAGTTCATCAAGGAAAGTATGCAAACAAATGCAACTTCAGATGTCCTTTCAGTCTGCCTACTCTGTTGAAGTCATTTCAAGTTACTCCTGTCAGCTTTCTGGCATTTACAATGAAATTGTGCATTCTTAGATTGTTAAAAAAATGTCATAGCAGCTCTTAAACACAATCCCCTATGTTCTTTATTTTTCCTGTTTAAAAAGCCCTTTTTTATCATCAGTTCTGAAACTCAATTAAGAAGAGTTCTTCTTTACGTTACTTAAGAACAAGGCCTTGTTAACTTGAACTAAACATACTTCAACATGCACTGGTCCCCATCTACATCTGTCCCCATCTACTTGTTAAAAAACAGTATTTGCTCAGACTAACTTTTTATGTGAACACTGAAGCAAAGGAAATATATTTCAACTTCTTTCTCATCAAGTACCATATCAACATTGCAGTTTTTAAGTATTAGGTGTACTTTGCACTATTATCTTGGCTAGGATTTGGGTCTTTGCTTGCTTCATAGCTCTTTCTATAGAGTTTGTGCTTTTCTGTATTCATTCTTGGTTTTATGTCTACAAAAGTTTTACAGATTACTGTATGATACGCACACTCAAAAATCTTAACATGATATAATTAGGAATTTGAGTCAAACATTGAGCTATTCCTCTTCAAAGTTCTTTAACTTTTGTTCCCATAATGACAGTTCTAGATGTGCCTGTATTGCTTAATACATTCCAGTTACATTTCAAGATCAACTAATATTTTAATGGATCTTTCTCTGGAGACCAACACACTGCAACTTATGAAAAACTAGCTATCAAACCTGATTACTTATTTAGATGTCTATCTAAACAGACATTTTAGTTGGAACATTTTGGGTTGGCCATATATGAAAAAAATATGAAGAGATTGTGAAGAAGGTCTAGAAAATTTTGTGATATGAGGTTATTTCCTTAGTATTTACTACAATCAACATTAATTCTCATCAATGCAATCTTTATTATTTTACGTGTGCCTTTAGATATTCTTGAATCATTTCCTTATATACTAAGTAAAAGTTAAATTCATCACTTGAAATTAGCAAACAACAGACCTATTTTTCAGGACATATCTCAGTCATAAGCAGTTTCTTTCTATTTCTACCTTCTGCTTTTCATAGCAATTCCTTCTATTTCAAGATATCTGCCTGTTTATCAATGCACAGTGATGACTACATCTCAAAACACTTTTCAGCACATGCACTGTTCTCAGTAAACTGGGGATTAGCTCCTTAAAGATACAAAAAATCTCAAGAAATCCATTATACTAGAGCAGTATTTGTATTTCTACCTCAAAATGTAGTTCCAAAGGCTAATTCCCCACTACTTCCCTTGCAGGTATTTCAGTTACTTTATAGCCTTAAAGACATTCTGATTTCACGGCACTTTTTTGTCACGTGTTGCTGACTATTCAGATCTATCTATATGGTATATATCTGTTTATATGGTATGATTAGTTCAAAATTTATGTACTAAAATTTTCTCATCTATTTTGATCCTGTCTTATTAATGAAACTTGGTTAGTGTGATCTTTTCTTTTTCCTTCTATGCTCGGGCAGTCTCCTTCCAATAACTTTTGAGCCAAAAATAGGCAGATTTGACTAAGGATACTGATAACAAGTTTCTTAAGATTATTTGAAAATTGATTTCTGTGCAAAAAAGAGGGACTTTTCAATGCACAAACTGGGAGGAATGGCAACAGTCACAAGCCTAATCCTTATTAAACCTTCAAACTGGAGTTCAGCATCCATATATAAATCTTATTTCACTTTTCTCAAAGTTTTTGTTCCACTCTTCTCAAAGCTATCTGTAAATGACCCTCTGAAACTTTTCCCTCTCTTTATGGTACTGTACTACCCACCTCTGACTTTTCTGTGTTACTATACAAATGTGACACAAATGCTTTGTGTCAGAAAATTTTGGCCTTGAGACCAAAGTCTTTGTGATTCTCTTCCTTTTCTCCCTCTGAAAAGGAAAACACCCTTGCAATGTCCATTGCCTCATGTACTGTAAATATTTAATTCATCTCCTGCAATTACCCTTTACAGAAACAGTTTTTAACATAAAAGTTATTATCCCATCATTAATTAAAACCAACCTCCCAAAGTACAATTCATGCAAAAAAAAATCACAATATCTCAGACTCATGTATTCTTGTGTATAACATTCTAAAAGTTTCAAGAGCCTCTCCATAACACTAAATCTACAGTTAGAAAGATGTCCTTATTCAAAAATAAGGCTGAGAGGAGCAATTTCATAAATTAAGTTTGGAGATTCTTTGGAGATTCAAAATCTGAACATCTATGCTGCTCTCTTGCAGCATCATAGAGAACAGGGACCAGAAAGTGGTGTGCTCTGTGGGGGTTTCTATAGCTCTCAACATAATTATAGCTCAAACTTGTCCTGGGGAAGAGAAAAGTCCACTTATTCCACTATGGAAGAGATGTTTCTTCGAATTTCACCTAGAGAACTTTTCCTTCAGGAGTAGTCAGTTGGCCCAAGATGCTCAGTGGTCTAGAAGGCAGACCTTTAATAATGTCCAACTGGAAAGTGGTTTTGGCTGTCTAGTCATCCACCCTGTCCGTCTGTGTAACTGCAATGCAAAATCCAGCTCAGAGTCTAACAAGCTTTGATGTAGCTGGACACTTTGCTTCAAAGGATGATTCCCTTTTAAGCCACAGATATACTCATGTAATGGTAATTTTCTGTGGGTTCAGCTATGTCTTTCTTGAAAACCAAGGCATGTAAAAGGAAAAGGCATTGTATTTTTCCACCATTATCCTTCACAAAGGCAAAACCTGGTGAGTACTACTGGGTCAGGAGGAGGAACACACTCTTCCAAAAGCACAGTAATCACATTCATAACCCCACATGGAAAATTTTACTCTACCTTACACCTAGCAATAGAAACATCCTTTACATTGCAAATTAGAGTGTGAGATGTTTTGTATCTCTGCAGCTTTGCAAGAAGATAGGTGTCACCTACTGTACCTGGCAGAGGAGCAAGTACAAGTTACTCTCTGTTACCTGTGTAACACCAGTTAGTATGTAATCCACAAGCAAGTGCTTTAGCCTGTAAAAGCAAAATCAATGAAAGAGAAAGAACTTTGTATTACAACCCTACCAGAACTTGCTGGGCATAAGTAAGGTTTTAGTCAAAATAGAGCCTCTTTGGTTTGGGAAACAGTGAGGTTTAAACCTTTTTGCTCTTCAAGGAATGCCTAAATTAGACAAAGGGATTGATAGTAAGAAACAACCTAGTAATGCCTATCTACTGTGACAGTGTATTCACTCCATGAAATTCAATTTTTGTTGTTGTTTGTTTGTTTTTTAAGAATATGACTACCAATGTGTGGGATTAAGGTTGTAAAGATAAATTTTGGTGTCCTAATTTCTTCTGATAAGTATCTTTCTTATCAAGGTTATACTCAGAAAATTTTGGCCCACAGAAGGTCAGTGTCAGAAGAAAATATGCAGTCCTAACAAGTCCGGTTCACCATTGCAGTTATAGTATTTAACTGACAGAGCTCCAGTTCTGTGATGAAACCTCAGAAGTTTACCTCCAGACTTTTAATCCTGTCAAGTGTTAAGACCACCCAAGCAGTAGGTGATATCCCAGTACTAGATTCAAGATTTATAGTAGAAAGGGGAGTAGGAGGATGGAGATAACAGAAAAAGGAAGATTGCTTTTTTTTTTCAAGTGTTTTAAGAAGAAAATGTCTCATTGACTTTTGTGTGAACAAGGCATGATCAAAAGAGATTCCTACTAAAATTCATCCTCTGGTTTCTTTGTGTACCTGGAAGCCGGACACTGGGTGATTCTGTCTTTCATTTCACTGTTAGTTTCCCTGTTTTGCTTTCTTTTACAGCTCCTACTGTTTGACTGAAACCTTTGAGGTTATTCAGTTGTCTGAGTAACACTTAGAGTAATTTAGCTAGAAAATATAGTGACATACCCATAGTGAGTAACAATAACTCATAGGATAAGTAATTTCAGAAGAAACCTTTTTCCTTTATTACCTTGCTATGAAATTATTTGAAATCTGCAGTCCAGATGTACTGTTCTGTTACACAGAGAGACCATTGATTTCGGTGAGATTAATCATATTAAGAGACTATTTACTAAAACAAGTGTTTTTTTCATGATCGGTATTCAAGATTTTCAATGGCAACAATACTTTCTGGAAAGTCACACTAAAACAAGAAAATAGTAGAAATTTCCTTTCTCTGAATTACTATCTCACATTCCTAATTAATGCTATGTTTCAGAAATTGGTATTGAACTAGCTTCACTCTTTTGTCCTGAATAATACCTGCAGACTATCCACTTAAAAATCCAGTAGAAATAAAATTATATAACTTTCCCTTTTCAGCAGTTGCTCAAGTATTACATATCATAATAGTTAAAAAATAAATCATTTGAAAATAAAGCTAATTTGGCCCAAGTGTTGAGAAATGAGTAACACATTTATGGAGGTGGACTGAAATTCCCCTCAGAAATGTTAAGAGTTGCATTCGTTCAATTTCTATCATATTAACAGTCTTATTTTGACAGGAAATATAAGTAGGGAAATAAATCTGAAGAAGTTCTTTTCTAGTCACTTTTTTTTAATGAAAACATAGTTAGAGGTTCAAATTAGAGATTCCCAAATCATAAGCAATCTTCCAAAATTAACTAAAACTGTGATTGAAATGGTGAAATAATTTACAGTAACCCTCAAATAGCAATTTTTCACTGAAATTTTCACCAAACACTCTATACAAGACAGCCCATTTTTCACAGTGGCTTAAAAACTTTAAAAAATAAATTCTCTCAAATCTTAAAGACCCAGAATTATCTTTCTAAGGCTCCTGCTTTTCAATAGTTTACTTAACTGAAAAGGTGTGTGCACCTAGTTATTCTGCCTACTCATTCCTCAGCTCAGGAAGTCATTGCTTATTACTCAGATCAATTCAGTACTCACATGTGTTCAGCTTTGCCATCATTTATGCTCTCTTTTGGCCTTCAGTTCTGCTCCATCCATAAATGGCCACTTCTGTTCCCTTGGGAACTGTGCTAGATTTTCCCGTCTTCCTTTCACCCTGGAGAAGTATCAGCCAAGTTTGTTTTCTTGTCCAGTTCCAAATTTGTAGGAAAGAAGAAAGGACTGAAAGAGCTGTTTCAGCATTTACAAAGCAAAAAGAGCAAGGGATAAAAAAAGATTTCTTGTGAAAACTTTGCACAAGTCACTGAAAGGAAGGGGAAGAAGTGCTAGGTGGCAATTTTTTTTTTTTTTTTTAATTTTAATTTATTTTAACAAGATTTGACTAGCAGTTCTTCCCCAGCAAGGAGGAAAGGAAGAAGACAACCCCAGGGCTGATATTTAAGGGAGACTGAAATATTTCTAATTACCAGGAGAATGTCCTCCACCTAGGCAGAGCTCCAGGAAGAGGCAATCTGGAACATTACCTTAATCAAATTTAGGAGCAAGTCTTTCTTAAAGCCCTGGAAAGAAAGCCTGGATATTGTTTGTTTCCCTTTGTACCTTTATCAGCATGCAAAATGTAATATTTGGATGAATCCTTGTATCTAGTCAGGATTATTTTCTTAATGTTTCTTTATTCTACAAAAGTTGTTGTATCAGTCATATGCATTGAGATCTGCCACACATTTTTTTGTGATATCAAGAAGCAGATCAAATGTAATTGTGATCAATCACTATGATGATAGCTTTGTGTTATAAAATCTATAGTGTTCTTGTCAGCTTCGTGCAAGGGATGGAAAACAAGATAAAACCGAGTGCATTATGACAATAACATCTGTACAAATATAGAACAGAAAATAATAGGCTAATTAGCATTTTTTAAAACTAAAAAAAAACACACACACAAACAAATGAGAACCTATCCAAGGTGTGTAACCAAATTCCACTTTGTTTAATAACCTCAATTCCTGCCTGCCTTACAGACATGCAGACCAAAAGTAAATCTAATATGCTGTGGAATTACAGTGGTAATGTAGTGCAAATCAGAGGAAAATCAGGACCCACCTCATTTTAGTAGTATGACTTTTAGTTTTATCTTCAAATTTTCGTTGATCAATGAACACACTTTTAATTGACCACTGAGTATATATTCCTCAAAGACAAATGTTAGCCTACTGAACACTTATTTTTTAATTATCACTCAAAGTGATAGAAGCAATCTGGACCACAGATCCATGAATCTTAATTTGAAACCCAGTTCTTTCAATCAAAGTAAAAATAAATGACTGCTACTATTCACAGCAGAAATAAGTAAACAAGCCAGGATCATTAAGTAAGTATCTTATTTTACCCTGGCTTTCTACTAGTACTTTTTTTTGTTTGTTTGAGGTTTTGCCTTACCATTATGATAGTTATGAAAGAAATGAATAAAGACTAAATCTAGTCTTATGGTTTATTTGTTATTTCAGTGTGATCACCAGAAGAATTAACTTTATATATTTACACAGTTTTACACTTAAGCATGTAAGTTTTGTTCGTAAATTCTTGATTTTTAAATATTATGATGTTAATGCAGAGTAATGGCATATCCTATTTCTTTGATAATTATTTTTATGTTTTTGTACCAAGATTTATTTCTTCAAATCATTAAAGTGAAAATGTAGGCATTCACATAAAATCCTGAAAATTAGCACTCTAGAATGCTTTTATTAGCTAGGTAAAATTATGTTAAAAATGATGGGTCTGTTAACCAAAATATACTTAGCAGTTAAGACTTACTGATGTTTCATGCAGAGTAAATATATATCTATCATTTCCTGAGCATCATATTTGTCACTACTTAGAAGCAGTGATGCTTGGACTTCCAGATCTAACCCAGATCTAATTCATTTTCAAAACCAGAAAACCACAATGTCTTAATTTTTAACTTGGAAATATTTTCTCTTTGAAGTAATTGATTATTGGAACTGAACTAAGCTAAATGAACTGAAATAATTTTTTCTTGGGCATGAGCTGTCAAAAAAGATGAAATTCTCAGACTATAAGTACACTGTGTTTAGTTTGTGTTTTCCAAACGAGTAATTACATTTTATTAAAAAAAAAAAAAGTAGTAATAGTTTCATTATTGATTATTTTAATAATGACAACAAGCTTCAGCTCTAGCATAAGCTCAGTAATTTAAAATGCTATATTTACCACATTCATTTTTAAAAATGTAAAAGTAGCCTCTTACAGAACACAGGATTTGGGATTTATTTATTTACCTCTATATCACATTATATTTTCACCATTCCATTTCCACCATCAGCATATATTTGCCATTTCATTTTATTGATATTTACAAAGCAGCAAACCTATTTTGATTTATGGAGAAAAGGAAGTGCGAGAGCATGATCTATGATTGGAATGTTAGTTGGAAGCTAACAAATTGTTATCTTTTTTCTTGCTGTTATAGGTTTTGAGTTCTGCTAGGTTGTCTCTATCCAAGTCCAGAAGTTTAGGAGACCAGTTCCCGTGGTTGCCTTTGCCATCAGTCTTTGCCATCCAGGCTAAGAGGTTAACTTAACATCTTATGCAGGTAGCTGCTTGCTTCAGCACAAAGCAGTTGCCATCCTCAGGCCCTTACAGGAAAAGTACTTCTTCACACTGCCGTAACAATTGTGTTCCATCATGTGTCTGTATGCTAAACCTGGTTTAGATGGAAGTTACCTATAAGGACTTCAGCTAAGCTACTGGTGAACATTAAACACAGTAAAATCCTTAATTAATCTGCTCTTAAAATTTCATTTTTATATATTCGAAGTGGAATGTTTTGGGAACTGAAAAAAAAGCCTTTTGGATGGGGAAGAAGACTGTCTATGAAGCAGAAAGCTGAGAGAAATAAAAAAGGCCTGTTTATAGAAGTTGAAAATTATTATTATTTTTTTCCCTTGAAGTCATTTTCCTGGATTTTTTTTGTAAATTAATTTAATTTTGTTCATGAGTGGGAGGAATCAGAACAAAGCAAGAAAAGTAGAGAGCTTATTTTTTAAATGATTGTTTATATTTGTCCTTCCTGGACTTCTCTCCTAAAACATACCACAAAGAACATTCCTCCTCTTCTCCACAGATGTGTCTCTTCCCCCTTCTTTCACTTTTTGTTGTTTTCTATAAGAATAGAATGGTCTTTTGTATAGATGAGATCCATAAAATGGAAGAAGAAATACACCTCTATGCAGTTAAACAAAGTCATAACACATCGGGCTTTGATTTCTAGTTTTGCCACAGACTTTCTCTGGCACTTTTGGCAAGTCATTTTATTTCTCTTCTATGGCTTCCCCTCTGTGAAGTGTGGGCAATCATTATGTCTTGTCCAGTTGGATCTGTTGAACAAAGCTATCTCTGCTAAAGACAATCACAATACAATGCAACTTTGGAAGAAATGTCTTAGTTTTTTTTTTTATATACTTTCAGTAGGGAAAACAACAATGTTGTTCATGTCCAGCTGCCACTATTTGTTCCTTCTTCCCATTTTGCTTTTATAGCATGCAAATTATTCTCTGAGCACTGCTGCAGAGATCATCTCTGAAGCATGATATTACTAGGACCCCATCCCAGCTTTAGGAAACTAATCTGATTTACAGAACATGGTTGGTTTTTAGAGAGTTAATAATTCTAATAAGACTGCACTTAAACATAGTGCTTCTACTTTTTTGTTTAACAAATGCAATGAGGAGCTGGAATATTTGTGTAGATGATCACAGACACTCAAATTTATAGCAAGTTAAGAAATCATCATCTCTTACCTTAAAAAGAGAAGATGGCTAAGTAGTCTTCCGGTCTGTAGCAATCAGAAGAGAAATGGTATGATTAATCACCAAGATGAAGTGATACCTTCCACACTAGGGATGACATACACTGCTGACTCTGTAACACTGAATATGTGAGACTGAGTAGAGTGAACAAAAAGTGATGAAAATAAATATATTAGGGGAAAGAGAAGAATGTCAAAGATATTGATTAAATATCTTCAAGTGTTGTTTTTTGACCTAAGAACAGATTTATTAAAGAACTTATGATTAATGTATTCACAATTGGATTTTACTTGCTAATTGCTTCTGATCATATGTAGACCTGGACAAATACTGACCAAAATGTTGTAACTTTAGCCCTTCTTTCAATTTGTATTTTGTGAATAAAGTAACTTAGATTATGTGGAGCAATGTATTTGAGTATACGAATCTCTGTCAAATTAATTGATGTAATTTTGCTTCAATTTTCAAATATTAGCAATAACTCATTTAACAAAGCAATGAGTCACACAAGTCATGTACTGTTTTTCTGTCCCTGAATCAAGGTTTTCCAAGTACAGCTTTGTGAAAGGTGTACTTTGCAAAAAAGGTTTTAGGCGGTGATAAATGGGGCTGAGTCTGGTTAGAGGCCTGTGGCCAGTGGTGTCACGCAAGGGTCAGTACTTGGCCTGGTGCTCTTCAACTTGTTCATCAATGACTTGGTCGAGAACACAGAGTGCACCCTCAGCAAGTTTGCAGATGACACCAAACTGGGTGGAGTATGCTGTGTGTACTTCTCTGAAGTAATTGCTCTTGTTTTGTTGTTCCTGTTCCTTCCTTATACTAGGGTACCACTTTTTTATTGCTATTATTTTGATAATTCCTAGCCCACTGACTGTAAGCTTTTTCTAACTTTTCATTTTTACAAACACCTCAAGAAAACAACTGCCAAAATTCAGAAATATTTCAGCTGCCTTGTTTTCCATCAGCTGAACTTACATACCCAGAAGATGCGCACTTGTCTAGCCAGGGACTGCAAAACATGATACACAGGTCTGTAGCTCTTCATCACATGGAAAAGTCATGCATGTTTAATTACAACAGGAATCATATTGAGACTATTACAATTAGCACAATTGTTACTGGTATTAAGCACACTGAGTTACTCGCAACTGTCTGTTGGGACGTAACTCTGAAATTATTTCCATTTTGAGATCTGTGAGATTCTGATATGACATTGACTGTGTCAATATGCAGCCAGTATTCCCAGGCAGGCCCTGAATTGTATGGACGAGTATAAATGACGGTGATGCACATCCTGAAGAATGTACTTGCTCCTGGGATAAAAGTGTTGTCTAACTTCAGGAATGGTTTCTTTTAATATTGTCCGGATTCTAGGCCCTTGCTGAATTATTATGCACCTTTTGTGATGGGTGTGAAGGCAGCCTTTCTGTGGTATTTTGAATTTTATCTCAAAGCAGACATTTCTCAAGAAGGCAGGTCTATCAAGAGAATAATTTCACTTACCTCCTTGCTTAGGAGATGTTTCTGTGACCAGCACCAGCCTTTATTTTTTTTTTTTTCTCAAAGCAATCCTGTCTACCTTTCACAAATAATTTAGGTTGTATTTTCTGCAGATATTAGAAAGAAAACATGCATTCAGCTTTATAAATCTAACCCCTGAGGTCTGGTTGTTTGATGTGTTTTTGATATGTTTTTCCCATAATAGCATAGAAGACACTTTCACTACTGTGTATATCCTCCAAAGAGACTTTTATTCTGAGAAGGCAATTCCTCCAGAGAAGAGATTCCACAGCCTCTCTTGGCAACCTGTTCCAGTGCTCTGTCATTCTCACTATCAAGAAATTTTTCCTTAAGTTCCTGTGGAACTTTTGGTGCTTCAGTTTGTGGCCGCTTCCTGTTGTCCTATTGCTGGCCACCACTAAAAAAAGGGCTGGCTTTATCCTCCTCATTCCCTCCCTTGAGGTACTTGTACACACTGATTAGATCCCCTCTCAGCCTTCTCTTCTCCTGGTTAAACAGGCCCAGCTCTCTCAGCTTCTCCTCATAGGGCAGATGCTTCAGACCTCTGATCATCCTCGTAGCCCTGCACTGGACTCTCTCCAGCAGTTCCATGTTCCCTCTTGTACTGGCGAGAACTGGACACCGTACGTCCGATGTGGCCTCACCAGGGCTGAGTGTCCCTCCCTTGACCTACTGGAACTCTCAATGCATCTCAGGATGCCTTTGGCCTTCTTGGCCATGAGGGAACACTGCTGCGTCATGGTCAACTTGTCATCTACCATGACACCCAGGTACTTCTCTGTAGAGCTGCCCTCCAGAAGGTCAGTCTCCAGCCTGTACTGATGCATTGGGTTATTCCTTCCCTAGTATAGGGCCTTGCGCTTGCTCTTGTTGAACTTCATGAGGTTTCTCACCGCCCAGTTGCCTAGTTTGTCCAGGTACAGTTTTCTTCTGTATAAGCTCTTTTGAAATCACAGCTTAGCTTTCCACTCCTCTTAATCATTTTATAAAATACAGAACACTAGATTTACATATATACAACCTTGAATTTAATTCTCCCTTAGTGTGTCGTACTTGAAAGATATTATCTCTGTTTATTTTTTAAGTAGAGGACTTGGTGAAAGACAATTAATTTTGGTCACGACTAAGAAAAATAAAAACCTGTTTTTAATACTTTATTGAAATGATCAGTAGCTACATCTTAGCAAAATTATGTGCATCTTGAGTCTACAGGACTAAGAATATCGAATTACTTTTCATGACTTGGTAGCTGCACTTTTCTGCACACGTGAACAAAAGCTTGACCTAAGCAGGTTATACGTTTACCTCCACAAGTGACTCTCTTCTTCTATTTGTCACAGAATAGGGACTAGTCATACTTCTTTCACACCGTATATGTATGGGACAGTCAAAAATTGCTATAGTGTACCCACTCCAACCTTTCAAAGTGCAAGTAGAGTAAATTACAGGGAAGCAATTGTGGCTGCATGTCTCTGCAATTCTTCCTACTGTAGTGCAGTTTATATACCTTGGAATAAAGTTACCCTAGTATATATAATGCAGCGACAAGCTAAACCCTTGAATGAGTATTCAGCATGAACCAGAACAGCTAAACTGAAAATAGCAGCAAACAATCATTACCTGTATCCTCTGTCTCTGAAGCTCCATATTTCATTTTCTTTCCTCAGCTACAGGATCGGGTCCCCATTTCTTTGAAATAGACACACCTTTTCTATTCAGTTTTTCATGACCATTAATGATTTTTTAGCATCTAGATGCTTCAAGCAGATAACCTGGCTGATGTCTGTGTCTGTGGTCTAATCGTGCTCATTGATGAAACTACGAAATTAGAAAATGTCATATTCTCTTACCAGAACATTTTTCTGTCAAGTAAATCAAAATATGTGGCAGAGGTAATTCAGTTCAGTATTCTCTCAAAATGAAAATAAATCTAATACTATACAGAAGCTGGTAAAGGGAGATGCAGGAGATACAAAAAATGGATGTAAGTCAACATTTGATTTTTCTTACATTGGATCATGCTGATTCCAAATGATGGTATTTGATATTTCTCTTTTAGCACAGACCAGCTCATTTTTAAATTATGCTAGCAAGTTGTCATATGGGTTTTGCTGCAGGATTTAAAAAAATATGAAGTGACAGGTCCTGAGTTAGTTTACCCATCCTTAGTTAGCATACTCATATACTCATACACCTCACAGTAATTTTCACAATAATAAAAATTATTCCTGAGATTTGCCCCCTTGTCATATTTCTTTTTCTAATAATAATTATGTTGAGTGAAACTGGTCAACTCACAGTTGGTGCTTCTGATTAAGGCGTTGCATTTCTGCTACATTAGTTTTACACGCTGAAATCATTGAGATCCACTAGATCAACAGTATATAATCAAAATATCACATAGATAAATCAAATTAAAGTTTAATTCAGGTTTTGGGGAGGGTTTTTAGCAGCATAATGAGGAGTAGTTTGAGATTAGGAACTGGAATAAGACCTTTTTTTTCCTCTCGTGCAAAGCTGAATCCAGATCATGAGTTTAGACACATAACAATACATTTATTTTAACGAATAAGTTATTTCAACAAACACCTATCTGTTGCTCCAAGCTGAGCAAGGACAATGAATATAATTTATCTGAATATGTAGTAAGAACATCTCTGGAGAAGGAATTTGAACAGTAGTTTTCTCTAGTATGTATATTCTGATTAGGTGCAGGATGAAAGCATGTTGCTGAAATAAGCCAGTTTTTTTATAATAACATTATTAAAATAATCGAATAATATGTCTTGGATAACACATCTGAAGAGGGATAAGTATTTGGAACAGAATTTCATAATTTAACAAATCTTATATTTATCTTACATGTTTGCTAATTGCTGCATGTTCCAGCAATGTACAGCGAATTTAGATTGCTGACTGCTGGGAAATTTGAGGAAAAAATTATTTTACATTTCTTATATTGAATCCTCTCTCCCTAACATAAGAATCAAAATAAAGCTGCGCAAACTGAAGGCAAAAGCACAAGTACTGCAGGAAGATGTGGATAGAAAACATGGAAAGTGTCGATCTTGTGTACCTCAAGCCCTGACATTTTCAAGGTTCACACTTATACCTCTCATGAGCAGTAGCTAACAAAACAGAACTTATATTTGCCTCTAGAAAATAAGGAATGAAAGTAGGTTCAGAATAAGAGCTGACGGGAGAGCCATGTCTCATATTTGAATGAGATTTCCTATATACTCAGCTAGTTTCAATCCCCCAGCTTAATCCAGTCTTGGGTGGAGTTAAGTCTCTGCCTCTGATAGATTTGTTAAGCTTTCAACACACAAAATCTGTCAGTTCACAAATGCACTAGCCTGAAGCCATGTCTGCAGAAAAGGCTTAATCCTTTAATTTAATGCAGTACCAAGTCAGAAGTCAGCTGTCCTCCCATCACATTTGTTTCAAGTTTTAAATGTGCAACTTACACAAATACATACTCACTGAGCAATTTCCATTTATTTTAGGGTATCCCCTACATGGGATATTTTTAAACTAAAGAGTGAGCATGTGTTATTCTAAAGGTGATGACAGGTAGAAAAGAAATGAAATCACATGCAGTGATTGCACACTGTTTAGTATAATTTGGTGTATCTTGTCCAGTACCCAACCACTGTCCCAGTCTTTTAACAGATCTGTCTATTGTGGCTCATTCTCTCAACAGCTTTATTTTGAATAGTAGAGGACCATATAGAACTTCTAAATCTATAGGATTTAAATCAAATTAGATTAATGTATACTAATTATTTATTAGTCCATATGTGGCAATCTTTTAATTGGTGAGGGAAGCTACTTGGAAATCAAAGTGCTGCAGTATATTACTGCTATAAGCAAGGTTATGAATGGAGCACAGCATAAGAACTAAAAGAACTAAAAGAACTGGTAAACTTGAAGGTGGGGCGTGGATAAGAAACATGTAGTTTTAGGGAGTATAAAAGAAATAGGTTGACCTTTATTTTAAGCCATTGGATTTTCCTGAAATAATGCTAGATTGCCTTCAGAAGGAAACTAGAACATCTTCTAAAAAATCCTCCAAAATTAGCTAGCAAAATGTTTTTTAAATGTCTAGAAGAGGTTTCTATACATTTTCACATACCTGTAACCCTACTATCTACTTAACTTAAAGGTTCTGCATAAACTGATGTTCTGCATTAAAATTTGCATGTATCAGAGAACAAAATTTGTATGTTAACTGAGTCATAGTGCAATCCATCTATGGCTAGAAGGAAGGTAGAATTCAACATACATCACATACGTAACATACTCATTTTAATAATAAATAACTGTAATAAATCATGATGCAGTAGAGATAAATGATGCTAAATAGTGTTAAAACACACGTATCATAAAGGATCAGCAAGAGTTGAACTCATGCAGTTTGACAACAATGGATCTGCAACTACTGCTACCAATGGAAGTAGGACTTCAGTGGAAAGTGAAGAAACAATCTTTAAAATGCATTGTATGTGTGTTTGAAATAAAGTTGTTAATTTACCATTCAGTTGAGAAAAGGCAATATTGTGTGAGGTATGGATTGCATTATAAATAAGAGTGTTCTCTCCTCTGAAGGAAAAAGTACATACCACACAGCAAAATTAGGTTGGGAGCAATTTTAAAAAATAGTTGTTAGGTGTGTCAGAAAAATATTTATGTGTTATAGGAGATACACATCTAAAATGGATACATGTTGCTTAGTGGCCAAGATTTCTATTATGCCAGGGCACTGATTCAGCATTCAACCAGGGGAATCCCAATATGTTTCAACAGGCCTGTACAAGATTAATAAATTAGCATGTTTCTACACTGGAAGATGACAGTGAGTAGGCTTTATGAACACTACCACAGAAATAGTCTCCCTTTTAGTATCAGTTCTTAAGAACAAATCGCACAGTGAGTAATTCCTATAGTCTCTCATTGCAAGGGAATTCCAATATAAGTTTTTTTGTGACTAAGAGTTTCAGGCCTGACCCTTTCTTGTACATGCACTGTAGTAATTGTAAAATTATTTTCTGACCTGCCCTTCATTATCTATGCATCTTCTTAGTGCCAACATTGATGCCAGTTCATGATGGCTTGTTTCCAGATATGCTACAGGCCTCTCTACAAATGATCCCTGTTGACACTGTTAGATAAATTTGGAGAAAATTAACCATGCTAACAAATTAGCAACTAGCCAGTAAGATAAAGATGTCATGTAAAAGACATCTGTAGACACATGAGATACTACTATGGTTAGTATCTATTGGAAAAACAACTTAATTCTGGTTTCAAATTGTAGCTGTTAAAAACAGAGATGTAAAAGGAGATCCGGTGACTGTGCACAGCAGCTAACTACTATAGAGGAGCTATGTCTGGGTACTCACACTCATGTTAAATATAAATTTCATCACAAGGATGGGACTATGCAAGGCATAAGTAAGCATGAACAAGGGTATTCATCTAGTCCTAGCAAAACAAAAAAGACAATTATTTAATTTCAATGAGTCAAGTCCAGCTGCACTCAGAAATCAAAATTTCTGCTGACACAAATGGAATTTTCCCTGAGTAAGAAGGCAGGATCTGATTAGAGCAAAAAATTAGTCTAGACCCCAGAGGGAACAAGCTGGAAGCCTTGATGTCAATGTCAGAGCAGTTCATCCTAAACATTTACGAATTTTCCAGGATTTGCAAATGTTTCATGAATAATGTTGGCCACCCAAAAACTTATGAACAAAAAAATAGCAAAAATAACATTTAAACTATCCAAACTAGAACACTAATTTGGAAATATATTAGTAACTCATTTTTAAAATTAATTCAGCCTCTCCACTTGAAAAGCCAAAGGATGCCTTTAAAAAAAACTGCCAACCCTGCAAACACTTAACACCTACTCAGTTTTACATGTGCACATTATTATCTTCATTCAAGTTTGCAAGCTAGGTCTTACTGCTGGTCCTTAATTGTAAGCGAATGCTGTGAAGCCGTCATTTCAAGAGAAGTAATTTTACAGAATTAATGTCTTAGATTTCTGTTTTTCCTTTTTATGTACTTCCGGTGCTGACATCAAATTTAGCAACAGCGGAAACATTTGTACTTACTAGTGAGACTACAAAACCAATTGATTTTGCCTAAAACAACAGAAGGTTTTCTCTCATCCTTAGTTTTAAAGATTTCATCTGGAAGACACAGCATACTGTGTGATACTAATTTTTATTTTCTTGAGTCAACTAAGTTAAGATTGAGCCAGCCCTGAAGGGATTTAAATATGTGGTTCCAGAAAGACAGTGTATTGAAAAACTGGTATTTAAACTATGCAAAAAGTAGACCACCATGTAAGATAGTTGGAGGAAAAATGTATGACTAATTTCATTTTCTGTAAGATTCATACAAACATTCATACATACAGCAAAACAAATGAGTAAGAGTATGCAGAAATAGATTTTAGGGAAGCATTATGGATTATAGATTTTACAATCAGCATTACAGTCAGTGAAGAGGAGATCCTTCTCTGCTATAGATCTAGTGTCATTGAAACACAAAATATAAACATTTGTCATTGCTTTTTTGAGAAACAGAAATGCATATATACAATTTTTCCCCTCCCATTTTATAACTTCTCTTAGCATGATAACAATTTGCAATGCTGAATACAAAGTCTAGGATTACTGAAGTGACTTTTTCTTTCTCTTGATTCTTAACTCATCTTTCATCGAGCATTTCTCTATACTGGGTGTGTTGCTGATAATTGCCCACCAAGGTCAAACTCAAAAGACTAAACATGTATATTTTTCTAGGTAGCTCATTAATAGAGTACTGCAACATGATGCTAACAGTTTGAAACAAGAAACAATAGCTCTTAACAATAGCTTACCTATGAAGAAGTTCTTCAATGTACTTGTCAAGTGCCATGTTGACTGTGAAAAATAGACATTTTGATTGAAGAATCTCCTTACTTTCACCATTTCCATGTGCAGTAATAATCTTTTTCATAACACTGAGTAGCAGGAAAAGAGATTAACATATTTTAGTTTGGGTCACATCATGGTCTTGGCAATGTCTCATTCAGCTGTGGAAAGCAGACCTCAGAAACCTCTCCCCCAGGTATCTTACGCAGAAGGAAGAGCACACTGTACTAGATCTGCTAGTCCGTTCAACCTGTTATGCATAATTTTACTTAGAAGGTCAATGCTTTTTGTTGTTGTTGTTGTCCTGTCATAAATGCCCCAGCCTGTGCATTGGGATGATTCTGCATTACCTGCAAGACATAATTTGCTGCTCTGAGTTCTTAGGAGTAAGCAAATATGATAACCATCATGTTAAGTATTTCCTATAGAGTGAACACATTCACTAAAAGGATTATTTAGATCTAGAGCTGAAAGTAAGTTGCCGGCAAAGGGAAGTTTTTGAATAAAGTGCCAGCTGAAATAAAAGCATTCTGCAAATTCTGTAAAATAGAAATCCTGAGGACTAACTTGTTTGCTTTCTTTGGTTGCTTCCTTTTCCAGAGACAGATCACCTATGTTATTCTTGACAGAAGCTTGTTTAGGCTATTGTTAAAGAACTTTTAGTTAGAGAGGTGGTACAGGCTTTTCAAGGAATCTGTCTTTGACCTCAGAAAACTACCCATTTCCTTTCAGAACATTTCTTCTAATGGCTACTCTGCATCTTTTGAACTTTTTGCAACTTAATCTTTTATTATGCACATTTCATTTATGCAATGTTGCCTTGTAGGTCATATTTCAGTCTCCCGTGAAACATGACCTACACTTTCCAAACTTCTCTCCACTTTGTGCAAATCTCCCTGAAAGTGTGCTGCCCAAAGCTGGACACTGAAATTCAGCTGAGGTCATCTGTCCTAACTAAAATCTTGTACTTTTCCCTGTTGAATAACATTCTATTTTCTCAGTTCCTCCAACTAGTCAAGTTCAATCTTAACTCTCTCTTCTCCTTGACTATCTCTGCAGCTCCTCCCAGGAACAAGTATCAACTGCAAGTTCCATAAATTCACATTTTAGGTTACAGTCCAGACATTAATTACTGAATACTACTGGATCCAGCACAGATCTGTGGACAATAACCCACTGCTAACTACAATTCACATAAATTTTTTAAGCAATAAGCTTTGTATTCAGCCTGTGTATGAATTCCATCCAGATAATATAGCTTACTTATAACAAAGTCTTTTAAAATAATGCCAGAAGTTAATACAAGTGCACTACTATGATCTTCAGAAAAAAAAATTGTGTTCTCTGACCTCAAACTTAAAAATTTTAACAAACAAGGTCTACCCCTGGCTTCACAGGATACTGGAAATATTTAAAAAAATGCAAAAATGAGAGTCACTCCACAGAGGTTGCTTTTAATCCCATAAAATATTATACATGTGTAAAGTATACTCATTATTACTACATTTTGAAAGTACTTTTGCTTGAGTTGAACATTTCAAATGTCTTTTGATAAATCTATCATTCATTTTGACACTCCTTTTAATAAAGGAAACTCAGGCTTTGTACTTACTACTTGTAAGACAGAACATGCTACTGTCTTCTTCACTTTAGAGAATATATAGGAAGCATTTCATACGTATTGTAAACAAATAGTACCATCATGTTATATTTACACTTTGTCTTATATTCTAATATTTTTCGTATTTTTATATTTTCTTGTAAATTGAATACATAAACAGATTTTATAAGATAAAACAAACTTGATGTATGTGTAGATCTCTCATCTCAAGATGTAGGTACTCAGTTACTTTATGAGTCCAAACTTGATTTGAATCTAAGTTATGTTCACCAGCCAGTTCTGACATTTGACTCACTTGTCATTCTTAAGCAGCAAAACATACTATCTATATGCCTCAAGTCACTAATGCATTTCATTTTGAGAAAGCATGCCTAATTTTTAACATTTGTAAATACAGACATTATTATGGACTTAAGTTAGTGTTAATGTGAGGGAGTTGTTTAGCAATCAAAAGGTCAACATAATTTCCTACAGAATGTCTGTAATTAAAAGGATACCAACATAATCATAGAATCATAGGATCATAGAATGCCTAAGGTTGGAAGGGACCTCTAGAGGTCGTCTAGTCCAACTCTCCTGCACACGCAGGGCCACCTAGAGCACATGGCACAGGACCGCATCCCCTCTCAGCCTTCTCTTCTCGAGGCTGAACAGGCCCAGCTCCCTCAGCCTCTCCTCATAGGGTAGATGTTCCAGGCCCCTGATCATCCTCGTGGTCCTGCGCTGGACTCTCTCCAGCAGCTCCACATCCTTCTTGTACTGGGGGGCCCAGA
>JAWLRI010000017.1:575731-619078 GCA_034781795.1 Crypturellus tataupa | reverse complement strand
AGAAAGAGAGAAAGAAAGAAAGAAAGAAAGAAAGAAAGAAAGAAAGAAAGAAAGAAAGAAAGAAAGAAAGAAAGAAAAACAACAACAACAAAAAGGCAAAACAGATTATACCTGTGCAGTTACAGCCAACTCTCCTGCTTTCTCTGTGATCTTTCATTCTACACCTACTTTGCATAGAGTGAATAGATGAAGAGATTTTTAATCAGTTACAGCACACTATTTCTCTTATTTATGACATTTCTGCATTCCAGACAAAGGAAATTCATTAGCACCTTCTTGTCCTTTGGTGAATGAGCTGGCTGTCTTAACTCAACTGAAACTTGTCACAGAGCAACACTATAGCTCTACCTTGCTCTTGTTCATTGGTCCAATATGGACTAGAAATGACACTACCTATAGCAATTCCTGATTCACTGGAATACAACTTGGTTTACTATCATGAAGCTAATAAAAGTGGATCCGAAGCCACTGGAACTTCTAGTTCATCATTTTTTTCACCACCAGCAAAATATATGCCTTAAATGCATAGCTTAAAATCTGAAATCAGTTGAATACTCTAGTTCAGTTTTGAATCAATACTTTAAAGATACTATAAAGATAAAGAGAGAGAGAAAAAAGGTTTACTTGAACATTTGCCAATGATTCAGAGTAAAACCTTCAATTTGGGCTTCTGAATAAATGTTTCTTCAAGGATTTTCCTGAGAGTTTACAAGGAAAGATAATAGCTGTGGTCTCCATCTCATATATACTACTTTCCGTAATAACACAGAGGAAACGTAACACATTATGTAATAATAACCTTAGTTGCTTCATTTTGAACTAAATCAAAGCAGATATTACTAATATGACCGTGTTTTGGCAGATGAAAATGGATTATGAGAGAAAGATAGTGGAATAATCATCCATAATTAAAAGCAGTGCAGTAGGAGTTTGGGAAAACTCATCTTAAAAATAAACAAACAAAAGTATCAAAGCTATGAAAAAGTTTCATTAAAATTCCTGTAAGATAATCTGGAAAGAAATACATTCAAACTTCCTTAACTCTTTGGTTCCTAAAGCATGGAATTCTAAAGATTATTTTCAGAAGACTGATTTTTTTTGTTTGTTTTCTGCCTAGAAAATCTAGCAGACTGCTAAAAGAATCACAAATCTGCAAAAATATCTACAAAACATGCAGATTTGTTTGAGCAGATCTACAAGCAAAATACTGTTGCATTTTCTCAGTTTAATAATGATTAAAGAGAAGTCCCACTTGACTTAAGCTGGATGCAACATTCGTACTTTAAATGGAATCTTTTCATTTCAGAACCTTCAGTTAGCAGGAAATTATGGTTGTATGCATAAAAGAAGAGAAATATAAGCTGAGAAATATAAGCATTGGTTACAAGTGAAAGAATATGTCTTCTTACGATAACCAGCTCAAGTCCAACCAAACCTAGAGATCAGCAGCTGATTAAACTGTGTGAACTAAATTTTGTACAGTGTCCACTCTAATGGCCACCAAACACTTATTCAAGACATCAAAAAACCCTCATCATTACTGGCATCCTCATTTGCCATTTCAGCACAGGGTACAAGACCCAACATGTTGAGGCAATCCTTTGAATTCAAGTCCTCTCTCTCACATTCAGTATCTGCTCTTGGGCAATTCTGGGCCTTTTGCACCGTTGCTAATGAGGTGTACTTGGCTGGTCTCAAAAATTTCTAGCTTTTTTTTTTTTTTTGATTTTCTAGTTTCCCCTAGCAAACTTACACTCAGATTTTAAATGCCTTTACTCTAATCCTGGGGAATCAGGGCTCCTCACTACAGGGGAGTCTCTCTAGGAATAGAGAGACAGTATGTGATAGCAAAAGACTCTCCCCTAAAGTTGTTAAGGCTTGAAGATCAGTCAGGTACAGCAGGTACAGCTTTAGTAAGTACATACTTCTCTCCTTTCACACCATTTGCTTTTAAGATAGAAGAGTGAGCCTCATTTAACTGCTGTTTCTTGACTGGTGAGAAAGACCTGTAATAGTTGAGAGCAAACAGCAACTTTAAAACAAATTCGTCTTTGTAACACCAGCAGTAAAGTAGCAAGACTGTGGTCATTAGCACACATTCGTAAGCAGTGTGCTTTGCTTGTTTGTCCTTAGAGGTCCTTGTCTGTAGAATCTCTGGAAATTGGATTTTCATCTTGGAAGAGCTTTGTGTCCTTTAAAAATGCACAATTACATCTCAGCTGAATAAAGATCAGGAAGAGGTCTCAAAACTTTCTGTGCTTGCAATAATTTCTGTGAGCCTCAAGTGACCTTCAAACAGTACTGGCTTATCGGCTACTCTTAAACTCCAATTTAGGTTTAGGAGGGAAGGAAAAAAGTCCTAAGGAGACCATCTACTTTAAAGTATATTGGCAGCCGTATGTAAAATAAAACAAATCTCTTTTCCTGTACAGGATGTTTCCTTAGGAATATATTGGGAACAGCTCCACTTCCCAATCAACAATAAACCAGTCCCAAAAAACATACTTGAAAAGAAAGGAAATATGTAACATGGTACATGACGCAGGTATGGGTGTAAATGAGAAACTATGATTCACTACTACATTTTGCCTGCCATTACTACTGCCATTGGGACAGACTAATGTGTAAGTGCAGTGAAATCCCCTAAGCCACTCTAAATTTGCAATGCCTCAGGTTTCATTATAAATTCAAAATGCAGAGAAAGGTTACGGCTAAGCACCTCACCTCTTCCAAGTGTATATTGACAAAGCTAAAGAAAACCTTTGCAAAACTCCCTGTGCAGATAAAGATTTTCATCTAGGTCTGAGTTTAGTGCTCAGAACAGGCCTTGCTGTAAGAGAACAAAACCCTAGGGTGATATACTCTGTCTCCAAGTGCTTATTTGAATCTGAGTTGAGGAAAATTCTCATCCTTCGAGCAGTATTTTATCTGCTCCTTTTTTTTTTTTTTTTTTTTTTTTTTTTTAACACGAAAATAAAAACACATTTGAATGGGAAAAGAGATACAATTGCTCATAACTTTCACGGGAGATATTTTCTACTATGTGGTACAAGATTAATGTGGGAAGGAGGCAAGCTCCCAATTCCCAATCCAGTAGTGGCATTCTTTTCCCGGAGATAGGTTCACAACTGTGGAAACAGGTGAAGGAGCACTACTGACTTGCATACGACTGTTGTTGTTTTTATCTATACTGTCAAATGCTTGGAGGACAAGTAATTTTGTATTTGCTTAATAGAATATATTTAACTCTATAGCTATTTAAAAACATTAATTTACTGCCCATGTACAGTATGCATTAGCTTGCTTTGGTCAAAGCAGACTATAAAGGTAATCAAATTCTTTGTTTTCACTACACTTGACCTGAATAACCTGTCCTCAGAAAAACAGCCACTTTATTTTTTCCTCAGTGAAGCAAGTCTTGGGCAGTACTTTAAACTGAGTTATTTATATGTTTCCCAATAGGACAGGTGAATCTTACAAAGCTCTTCTAAGCATTTCAAATATGTCTTGTCATTCAAGCTTCTCACTAGGAAAGTAAATACTGGACAATCTTACCCTGGTGGTTCCTTTTTTTGAGGAGCATATGGTTAAAAAAAAAAAAAAAAGGCTAACAGATTTATCCATAGATTTCATATGCAACACCAGTATTATCTGCTTTATCAAGAACCCCCCTTTTAAAATCTTACACAGCTCCTACCCCTGATGATTTTGTTCTGCAAACTCATTACTGAACCTTATATGCAACATTTTTTGCTACAAGAATCATACCTAGCAGACTTTCCATATTCCACATCTTTAGCAACTAACATGGCTGCAAAGCATGATATGCTCTTAGGACACTGTCTAACTAATAAGCCAACTCTCAAGAAGCCCAGACTTCTTGCCAGATCTTTAATCATAGAACAATCATAATATTGTTGATACTTGATTGTGCCACACCATATGCCCCAAAGGCTGGAAAGTGTGGAGCTTAATGCAGAATGAGTCATCACAAATTATATGCCAATAAAATCCTGGGAGGGATTTTGGATTTTTGCTCACTACCAGAAAGTCAGCTATGTCTGCAGGAGATTTATACAAGAATGTGGAAATTCACACAAGTGGAGAGGACAGTCACTTGTTAGTACCTAAACAACAGGGAATTTCCATTAATTCTTCTTCTTAAGAGGCAAGCCACAAAATCAAGTGTTTGAACAGGAAAACATACCTGAAAAAAATTCCCTACTGAATAAAAATAGTATAATGTAGGTTATGTGGTTACAGCCCAAACTCTAATGTTTTTACTAAAGCATATGAATCAAAAGGAGCTTCCCCCAGGGAATATTTATTACAATACTGAATAACCTTTTAAATATAGGCCTAAAAGAATTTTGTGCAACAGTCAGACCTACCTCCAGGGAAGAAGGGAATTTGAAACTTTAGGTAATTGAAATAATAAGATGAGAATAACAGAGTTAGTCACTATGTCTTCTGGTTGAAAACATCCCTTGGTCTAGCTGAGGGTACTGTTTATTGCAAAACTGTATTTATAACTGCATAGAAGAGTATGTAGTAGTGGTGTACTGTGACTCCTCCATGCAACATCAAGCCAGCACAGAAAGGGCTAAGAAAATCTATTCTAAAACTGGCAAATTCATATTCTGGAACTGTTTCCACCAAGAGTCTGATGTAGTTGCTTTAGTCCTTATGAGGCTATGACCATTTTGCTATAAGAAAATATTTGAAACAAGAAGGGTCTGATGCAATAACTCTGTAAGCAATAAAACAAAAGTCTAGCTAGGTGCTTTGGATCCACTATTTTACAAAAACAGAAACTGATAGCAAGGACCAGCAAATAAAAGTGGGGTAACACTACTCAGTCACGTACGTATAATTGTCAGAACTTCTGCTCTTTATCAGAACATTAAGAACTGATGTTAATAGATACAGATAAATGAAAATAAGGGTCTGAAAACTGATTATTTTTGTGTACAGCTCCTTGAAAGCTATGTTCGGAAACATTGTGCCAGATTATCAACAAGCTACATATCATATTTCTGTTTGAGAAGACTTAGCATTAAGTACATTCTCAAATAGGGGTGGGATCCTGGCTAAAAATGTTGCATTACAAACTCCAAGTAATCAAAGCAAGCAAAATAACCAACAATAAAAAGGATTCAGCCTGGTGAAGTTATGATCATCTAAAACAAATCTGTTCCACAGATAGCAAATTTCAACATGCTACATGTATCTGCATATTAGTTACATTTACCCAAATCATATGAACTTGTAAAATTTCCATTGGACAACAGAAAACAATCAATTTGTCAACAAATAAACTGTAGTATCTTTCATCTGAAATGCTCTGAAGTCTGAAATAATTAAGCAAGCCTTATGTTAGATCCTTGTGATTATTACTTCCTCCCAGCTCCATAGAAGGTAAGGACTTAATTGCTTTGAACTTCTTGAAACCTTCCTCTAAAGAATTAAGTGTCTTGTCCTGCATTGCACAGGTTGCTGTTGGTAAAATCAAATCAGACAAACTGTCTCAGAAAGGAGACGAGAACTGAAAAGAAAATGTTCTAGAGGAAGATTCTTATGAGTCCAAGTCCCTTTTAGGAACTTGGATGAAAGTCTTTCTATGGGCTCAGCACCCTGCAGCTCACATTAACAACAACGTGAGCTAATGTGGACTCTTGCCTAATTGAGAGCTGTGAAAATTCAGCCATGTAATTAGATGCCTAAATGGAAGCAGTAAGGTAGCAACTCAAAGCCCACGAACAGTGAATATGATACACAGAACAAATCAGTACTTGGTAAAATCATAACATGTCCTCTATCCACTAATTCAGTTAGGCAATTAAATGTCAATGTGGAATTATTATTCTTTTCTTGGTATTGAGTTCACAGAGTATTCTCTTGCCCCTTCTCCACCTGACCTCATTTGACAAGTAAGGCAAGTAGGCCAGCACTTCTGTGGCAGCAAGGCCTGAAACGTTTCCCACAGCAAGGCAGATTTTCTCAGGTAAAGAGGCTATAGGCTCTATCTAGAAGTTACGGATAGTATCAGTCAAACTATTCCAAACTTTATTTGCCAGTCATATGGTGAAGAAAGGGCAGCCAATTCCTTCTGTGTGTTTTTTGTTAATACATGAAATATTTTTGTGTTCCTTTTCTGGATGAATCACTTTTAGGAAAGTCAGCAGGGAACCAATCTCAACATCATGCATGATGTCTTTGAAGTCACAAATTGGATCTTGGACAAGAACATTGCAACCTTAGGCACCAGAAGCAGAGTCAAGAAGAGAGACGCAGTAAACAATCTATCAGTCCCATCGCATCATATTCACTGCACATATAATACTTTATGAAGACCACCCTCTTACAAATACCAGTACCATTTTCAAAGCTCTGCCAACATGAAGAAGCTGTGCTGTGAATTTCATAACAATTTATACTTACTTGGAAGGCCTATTTAAATTAAATGTCTTCAAATAAATTAAAATTATGCCCTAAATATGTTAGGTTGGTTGATGTGCAAGTAAAAGGATGCATTCATACAAAAATAGGAAGGAAAAAAAAATCCCAAATAGAACTAAAGTGTTCTAATTTTTTGTTTGTTTGTTTTGTTTTCTCCACAGTACAGGTAAGATTTCTAATTCCTCTATGAAGATATACCAAGGTTTCTTAATCACTAGGAAGAATAATCGACACATTTAAGCTCTGTTTATAAAAAATAGCAGAAAAATCTAGTCTTTAACTGATTTTAGGTAAATTATGTTCTTCTTATGCAAATGGAAGCAAAAAGAAATCTGAGTCATTACTCTTATGATCTTTTTACTTCATTTTTTACTTTTACTGAAAGATTACAATCAACCATTTTTATTGGATAAAATTTATAGGCTCACAGGTAACCTGATAAACTTCTTCATCCCTTTCACACCTGTAAAACTGACTAGCTACAGTTTTCTATATTGACCCGTCAGATTGAAAATAATGGTATAACGTGAGCTGATGAAGCAGTCATGCAAACCTTTCACATCCCACTTATCTATCTGAAACCCTGCTCATGAGCTACAGAATAAAACCTGACAGACTTTTGTGCTGTAATTGTCTTTATATAAAATCATTGGGTCTCAATGCTTGCTGAAACTATGGAGTTGGCAGAAGCCACTCCAAGTTAAGACTATTGCTTTTCATAGCATGTGAGAGGTTTTTGGATGACCTTCAGGTTTCACATTATAAAAAAAAAAAAATCCCCCACACAACTGTCCATTCAACACATTTCATTTTTTTTTAGCACAAAGAAAGATATTTTTGTTACAGTTGATTCTTGCATGCCATTATGGGAGGCTAGATGATGAAACTCCTCTTTACATGCCTCCCTGGTGCCTGAATCACTTCCAAATTTTTAGCTGATTAAAGCCTTCAAAGTGTTCCTGCCAGCTTTACTGTGCATTCATCCCTTGTGCTCATTAGACAGAGGCAACAAATGCAGCTGTATGGATTTGTTTTCTGAGGGTTTTCTGTTTTACTTTGTTTGGTAAAGGGATCAGTCTCTCTAAAATGATATCAGCTATAGCCCACTGTCTGCAGGAATGTCATTTTTATGGTCTTTGACTGGGCTCTGATATTTCAGATAATGTTGAGTGAGGTTCATTTTTTAGCCACACATTGAGAGGTGAATAACATTAAATTGGATGTACAGAGGGATTCTGATATGTGATCCCCTTCTTTACAAATGCCTTTTAGAAATTTAGATTCTTAATCTTAGCTTGTAAGTGGATCCACCTGTTTCCAGTAGATTGTTCAGGACAGCCACAACCTTGTTAATGGACTTCCTGTCTCTTATCAAGGATGATGACCTTCAAGAAATGTTACACCCACAGGAAACTGCACTGCTATTACTGATGGATTTTAGACACACACATACAAAAAAATAAATAAATCGATACGACCTATATAAGAAAGTTCCTTGCTTTTTTTGTTGACGACTGGTAACTCTACTTTAGGGAACCAAGGACTCTTCTCCTTTGTTTTTTTCTGCAGCACTTCAAAGCCGCATGACGTGAGGGCTGACCTATATCTTCAGTGCCTATTCCAGCACAGAGCTGCCTGAGCATGGATCAGGAAAAAGGCTGCACCTTTCCTCCCAGGATGGTGAGGTTACTATTCTGGAGTGCACACCCTAGCGGATGCAGTCTGACTCATCCCAAGCTGCTCCAAAGGGGCTTTGACTATTAATATCCTTTCCACACCCCTTGCTAAATTTCTGAATGCTTTTACTAAAGCAATCTTTCACTCACTAGCCAGTACGTGCATGTTTGTGGTGTCCTCAACTGGAACTTATGGCAGACTTGGAATACTCATATATCTTGAAGGAGGCTTTTAATTTCTTCAGAGTCAAAGGCAAACTTAGATGAGCTGACAAGTAAACAGTAGCATTCTTATTCTAATTTCTATTTCTAATGCAGAAAGGTGAGCAGTCCAGAGAGATAAAGATCATGCATGCACGTGCAATGCTATATACAAACACCTAATACCATATTGGATACACTTCAGGTATTCCCCATTCATGCACAAATTTACAGTACAGTTAGTCATGGAAAATATTAAATGCAGCAAGATAAAAGAGCAAGGAAGGCAAAGCCAGAGTAAAGGAAACATAAAAACATATTTAGAAGTTAAAGGAAAATCCAGCAGCTAATATTTGCTTTAAAAAAATAAAAAGGCTAAATAGTCTATAATTACAAAATGAGTGTGGCCTACGTTTGACTAGTCCATTCAGGATGACTTGACAGCAGTTTCTCAAAATGCCAGTTGAGAAAACTGCTTAGTTTATTATCAGCTGTGTCTAATGCCTACTGAATATATAGAATATATAGAAATATATATTGGGGAAATTAGCTCTTTGGTGTAAAATGAATATTTTTCCTCTTTAGGGTTTAATCCTGAGCATTCTGGCATAATACGGCAAATCTCTTCTGAGTGGTTAACTCTGGGTTTTAACTAGGTGGTTAACAATTGTCTTCAGTGGAACCTGTCACAGGCTTAATACTAAAAGATGTGCCCAACTACAGTGGTAGATCATCTAAGAATGCTTTGCGTTTTACAGGCTTGAGCCTTTCCTGATTAATGATAAATACTAATACCCATCTACTTCGGTGTCTTGTTAGTCATTAATTCTGATATTTATTCCACTGTCTTAATCTCCCATTTCTCTCACAGCCTCTCCATGCCTTTATTGGCACTCCCTGTGCATCAGTTCATTTCAACTTCTGGCTTGAAAAATCTCTTCATTTTTCATTCAAATATCTCCTAGCACTCCCTTCTTGTACTAGCAAAATGACTCAACAATAAACACTCCACCAATTTTAAATTGAGTCATTGTATCTCTAAATGCCAAAACTGAATCATTGCCTGAACATATCACTGCAAGCCTTGTCCATCATCTCTGTAGAGTTTATTACCCTTATTCATTGTGTCATATCTAAAATTAGAAGGTAAGCTCTTTGAGGTATGTGTTATATCTCTAACTTTGTTCCGTAAAGGGATTTTTCAAGGTGTAAAACTAAATTAATTGATACTAAAAGTCATAACAATTGAATAATAGTTAACCGATAATTCCTTTGCTAATTAAGGTGATCACTAAGTCTTCATATTTAATTCTGTGAACCCTTAAAATCAAATATTCCACTTGACTGTGCATAAACCAATAATTTGTCTATCTTATTATTACTATCCTATGTGAACCAGTATGGTATATTTGGCAGTTCATCTCAGTTATAAAGAGCAAAGCTTTGGTACAAGGAACATGTTTTTTTTAAGGCTTTGGAAGCCTTAAATTCTTCCTTCCTCCCTTCCTCCCTTCCTCCCTTCCTCCCTTCCTTTTTTTTTTTAGGTATTCTAAGGTATTTTTGCATTGTCATTTTATAGACCAAATACACAGTAAAACTGATTTAAAGTATAGACCTTTTTCACATATGACCTCTAATCTTCATTATTTTAGTAGTAGTTACTGCTGCTGAACTCTGCATAAGAGTTCCTTGTGATTACTTCACTATGCTATTAAATTTTACTTACATTGGTTTACTGTCTGTAGGCCAACTGTGAATAATTGAGCTTGATGGAGGAAGACCTTGAGGAAAGCCCTTTGGCATGCATTTTGTGGTCACTCATACTGAATGAATGTAATCATGTTTTCTAGTCTCAGAATTTCTGAATAGGTGCTTTAGTTTTAAAGTATGTAAACTGAAGGAAGATTATTAGAATAGTAAATTGGTCATAATGAAGGTTTCCAACTTACTGTTATTCTAATCTTGATATTCTGGGGTAATCCACAGAAGTTATTTAAAAGAAAGCTTAACAGTCGAAAGAAAAAAAAATCCAGAACAATCTGAGAATTCAAATTTGCCACCTTTTGTACAATGGGGCTAACATCATCTTTCTATATAAGGCAATACCTGTTAGTATAACTATCCCATAGCCCAAACAGTTCTTCCAGGCATTTATCTCCCATGCATAAAAGATGATGTTTCATTTTTTGTTTTAAAAATTGATCTACCAGAATAAGAAACTTCAGATAGTAAAAGAAAGATATTGAATATGTATTTACTGCAGCTGTGAAGTCCCAGACTCTTACCCAAGCAAAACATAGCACTGCCTGATTTTTGGTTTGGTAATACTTTTTGAAAAGAACCATAGACCATGCATAGAAATTGAAAACAAATACCAAATTTCAAATCATTTTTTTTGTTCAAATATTCCTTCTTTTTCTCTGCCTTTAAAATAAATACATATATAAATAAAGAGATACTTCACAAAGACAGCTTTCGAATTGAATGATTTATCTGGAATCAAGACATTCTCTTCATCCTGAAACATTCTACTGTTTTAGAAGCATATTTTCAAACTCCATCATGCAGAGCATATTAATTACTATAATCTAGTTACAAGTAGGAGTTACTGGAATGCAATTTGTGCTCAGGTGAGCTGGAAGTAGCAATGCATAACTTGCACTGTAGGATATCACAAGAACAGATATATTTTGAATACTTCGGTGTATTTAAAAGATTTTCTTCCAAAGCTTCTTTTGAAAATTTTTTTTTTAAATCTTTTCAAAAAAGTCTTTTTTTTTTTTTTTTAAATCTGAACCCAACTATTGTATATGCAAAGCTTCCATGAAAGAACCTTTTCAATTTCCAAAAGATCAGAGTTTGTTGTTGTTGTTTTGGATGTATTTCTTTTTGCAAGTACAACTGAATTTAACTATAGCCTATCAAAAAAAAAAAAAAAAAGACCGTAGGATGTGAGCACATATGTTTCTGTGAGTAAAAATCACAGAAAATAATGGTTTATATTGGAAATACTGACTCAACTATAGAGATGTGAACTGTTACCTGTGTAATTACCAGTCAACCTCAATCTTTCCTAATTAAACTTTTCCTCCGGTGGTATGTACTCAAGGCTAACCCTTACTGTTTATTCTACAATATACAATTACAATGAACCAAGTGTAAGTTAAATGATGTACTTGTGTCTGGCTATGTACAGTCATTTGATAGAGCTTGGTAAATAAACAAACCTTCCCCAAAAATCTATGATACAAAGAAACTTGATACTTACTCACTGCCAGCACTATGTCATAACACATGAGCTATGATACCTCAAACAGAGCCAGACGAGAAATATGAATTTCAGTTTTGTAAGTTAAAGCTCAAAATAAGAAAGTTGTCAAGGACCAACATCCTATGCCAATTTCACAATATCACTTCACTTTTGTGAGAAATTTTAAAATTCTATTTATACATGAATTGTGAAGTTATAAAAGACATAAATAGTGCAAAAACAAAAATAAACACTTCATATTTAATGATGAAATTATTTTCTTCTGAGAATTCTGTTTTTAGAAATTTCATTAGATTAGGGGGTAGTAATGGCTGTTATATTTGCCCCAAATTTCAATCATGAAACAGTGTGTTTGTGTTTTTTTTTCTCCTCAATTATTTATAGCTAGGCCATATATTTATCACTTGGGCTAAAATTTCCCTGCTTCAGGATGAACTTTTCAACTAAACTGCCTCAAATATTTCAAAGAACAAAGGTAGGCACTTGAATAGCGGTAATTTGCCCTTGGTTGTGAAAAAGCAGGAAGATATCATCATTAATTGCATGATTCCATAAAATTGCTCCTAAGGACCCTTGACTCAGTCAATGTACAGGATGGCCAGTACTTCTCAAGTGAGCTGCTAGTTCTCTTTTCCTTCCTTGTTATTCAGTTTATGGTTCCAGACCTTAATTACTACATAGTGGGTTTAGAAGAAAACCGTCAAGATTAGAAAACTGTCCTTAGAGGTTTTATAGGGTGCCTTGATGTAGCAGATGAGTGTCTCAAACATTAATCTTCTGAACTTCTCCTGTGACTGTAAGAACCTTATCCTCATTTTACTGATGTGCCGTGATTAAGACCGAGGAAAGAAAAAAAGAAAAAAATAAAGTAATCGTATGCCTAAATTAAGATGCCTTGCAGTCTATTTCTTCAAAGCACTAGCACTAAGTAGCACTGCATGTTCATAATACTGTTCCCACTGGCTTCACTTTTGTTTATCAGTTGCATCTACTTACTGGCTGGCAGTGCAACACAGAGCAAAATGCATGGAGAAGACAGATTTATAGAGCACAGCTGAAAATTGGCATAGACCAATTGACCAGCCGTAACTAGCTGAACAAAAGCTCGTATCCTGAAGCTCACAAAAGAATCAGCTGTATAACAGAGTCAGGTCTACTGGCCTCATCATAAAGTAAATAGAGTGTATATTTATTTCCAAACGCACTGGAATTATGTAAAATACTACCAGCTTTAGAAGGGTAAGTTATGCATATATGAATTATTTTTAATCCCTTTAGATATGCACTTAACAAAAGCAAGGTTTTCCTATCACCCTAGTTGCATAATGGGGCCAGCAACTAATTTAAATGCTATGATGTTTCTTTCAGAATTTACCATAGACAAAATTCAACATAGACATGAAGTGTAGTCATTTGAACATTTCATTTTCCTTGCAAGGCAACCCAGAATTGTTTATATTGCTTTGCTTGAGGGAGAGACATACATCCTTTTATGTCAGTTACACCCTAGGAAAAACAGAATATTATTCAAAAAGTAAACATTCATATGTAAAACTGCCTGTTACTGTGAGCCCTTTATCAGGCAAAAAAAAGATCAGGTCTAATAGAAAACAGAGCAATTTGCTGAGAAAAATTCCTTTTGAGCTGAGAGGAAGGCTGTTGCCAGCTTGCTTTGAGGGATTAAAATGAGGTAATACAATTTTAAATCCCTTATAGAGGCAACAAGTTAAGTTTCAAAATGAAACTATAGAAAAAATAATGAAGACATGACAAATCAGACAGAATCAAAGTGAGAAATCCGAATTTTTAATTTTGTTAAACTTCCCCCTTGAGATTATTTTCTTTTTCGCCTGATAAAATATATTTTACCGCCTGGAATGGAACAATACTGTCACCTAGTGGTTAAGGTTACCGGCAGAGGTGAACCAAATCGATGAAGGGAAAGGCCCCTATTTGAAAAACCCTTTTCAGGATCCTCAATCCAAATGCTTGAATGAATTTGAGATTTGGGTATGATTTAATTCAGAGAATCCAATCATGGCACCATTGACCTGCAGTGTTTCCATGGAAGTGAGCTGGAAAAAAATCAATGACAACATATTTTGCTTAGGTAAGAGTCAAAATTGGTCCTATATGATTCTGCTAAAGATCTATTCTGCAGCTTTTTCGATATGCTGAGCTTCATTTCCCATTAAACTGGGTTCCCGTGCACATACAGTTTCTTAGTGCAAATATGGCAGATTTGGATTCCCATTGGTCTAAAGAGCCAAATGTCCAGGAAAAACTAGAAATGAAACATTATTGGCAATGTAATTGGCACTAAAACAGATTATACCAACATTAGTTGTGTTTGATGAGATTTTAAGTACTGAGTTGTCCAACTGAAGTCCAAATGATTACGTCATTACTCCAGGTAATACTCATATATGTTGCTATTTCAATTATAGAAGGCAAGTCCAAAGAAATGCACCTTGAATCTTAGATCATATGGAAGGGTGCATATGCCCTTAATCCTGATTTCATAACCCTTTAATACTAATTTTATAATCCTGTATTAATCCACAGTTTCTGCCTTCCACACTAGTATGTTTTATCAGTGCACTACCATACTCTTCAAAAGTTTGAGTTTTAGGTGTGCTTTTCGCAAACACATTTCCTAGGTATTTAAATTAAGTTTTGAAAACTCCAATTTGATTTGACAATTTCTGGGAGAGCCAATGTTTATAGCAAGTAGACACCTTCTCCAGACCTGTAGCTATTATATTGCTTTCTTTGTTGCTTATCCTTCCTTTGGTCATAATATGAAGTACTGGCTGATTATACAGTTCATGTTCTTGACGGTTCACTTTTTTGCAGAAAAGTGATGTGCAGCCAGAAGAGTTCTCTACTCATGGGAAAACCTGAAGTTCTGATGACATATAACTGTACATTTATTCCAAACAAGAGCTGAAAATCTGTGAATAATTAATCCTGAAACATAATCTCTACTAACATTAGAAAAACAACAGACATCAATTCTGCAATACAGGAACATTGCACCACTCAGAAAACCAGAAGTGCTCTTACATTTGACCAAATATCATCATGGACACTTCATTTTCTCCAAATTCTTTTTTTTCTCCTTTTCCTAGAAACCATTTTTAGCAATTTTTACCAATTCCATTCAGATATTAGGCCCATTATAGAATTGTGGTTTATCTACAAATGATGAAAGGCAAGTAGAACAGTATATCACTTCTAGCTGACATGTACGATGATATCTGATCTGTTCCAGGTGACTGAATGTTACTGAGAAAAGGCATCCTTAGCGGCCTTCACAATCAAAAGGTAGGTGAAATATTACAGTTTCCTACAATAGCTTTTGAATGCTTCCCTCCAAGAAAAACTTAGCCATTTTTCACATGTTTCCCTGGAGTCTTGGAATTCTTTTCTCACATACTGCAAGAGATCAGACAAATCTACTTTCAGGACATCAATTATTTAGTCACAGTAAGGCTCTTTGGGCCCCATTCTCTGACCTGAATATATACAGCGATAGAGCAATGTACTTGTCCATTGGTTTCCTCTTCTATAATCCTGACTAGCATAGAAGGTTTGGCCCCAGAGGATATTTAACCAGAGCACTTGCACCTGAGGTGAATATTTTTTAGCATCAGTCTAATTATGCCTTTTTTTTTTTTAATGTTCCTTAAAAGAATGGCTCTTGTGTACAGATGTGGTATAAACATCTTTTGTTCCTGGACCTGCTTTATAATGAGGAAGAATCCATTTTAGATTCCTTCTTAAACTGAGAATCCCTTGGTATACATGTAGCCTTTGAAGGACCAAGTGTACCAGGCTCTTGGAATAGAGAATAGATTTTATTTGCCAGCTATCAGCAAACTAGATCCTGTTGTGTGAGAAAGTTTTGCAAATGCTCTTAATGAAGAATAAAAAAAATAATCATTTAGAGTACTTGATTCTCATACAAGTTTTGACTGCTTTGAATTGGTGAACGCTCTAAGGCCACTTTTACCATTCTTGTGCTGTTCTGCTGTCCTGTAATACAGCTTCAGCATAAACTAGAAGTATATCATGTTCATTTGAAGGTATAGCCAGATAAAAGCTGTAAGTACTTGAAACCCAGTGAACAGTAAAGAAAATACACTCCTACTTGTTATTTAAGCATAAACTGCAGCTGACAATAAAGTTTAAGTTACATGGTATTCATTGCTGGTACTCTCTACAGTGTTTGCAAGCAAGTATGTACAAGTTCTGCTAATGGAAATTAATCTTTTGTAGGCTGCGATTTTTCCCAGGTGACAGAAGCTAACCAAGAAGGTCTGTTTCAACAGAGCTCTTTGGAATAACATGGTCTAGACATGGTATATTCCTGAATAAATGACAACACTTGTTTCCTTCAGCATCCTGACTTTGGTTCTTTTTCCTTGCTGTCTATGAGACTATAATCACTGTTCTGTCTGGCTTCCCATTACTGTCCCTCTATCTTTAGCTTATCTGACTTTTTTTTTTATCTTTGATCTTACTCATGCTGGAATGCAAGGAAAGAAAAATAGAATATTTTTTTTCAGAATGGAAATTTAAATTCCATATTGAAAATCCTATACTGAGGGCAAATTATGGAAGATTTATACTTCATTTTTTAGCCTGCTATAAAGACAAGCAAAACAACAACAACAACAACAACAAAAAACCCCGAAAGAACAAAAATGCATTTAAAAAGATAGCTATTCACTCTGCCATATTTCTGAAGCTGTGACAAGATTAATGAAAACACAACATGCAAATGAAAGGCAAATGCATGAAAGTCAGTGTTCTTCCCTGTGTTACGTTATTGTAAAGATTTGAAAACACTTCTTTTTCTCCCATAGGACAACTATTTTGGAACATTTGGTGTCATACAGTCAAATAATAGCAATGAATAATAACTGAGAAGCACACATAAAGCTTATAATCAAGGAGCATCATGCTTCCTTATGCATGCTTCTTTAAACTATATTCCTTTCCGTGTTCTCTTTACAGTTTGCCCTCAAGCATCAACATACTGTGTGTATTGTGGCATCTTGACATCTGAGCTATCTACATGCTACTACTTTTGAATACTTCATTCTTAACACTTTGAAGAAATCTATCAGAGAATCAAAATTATTTTTCTCTTTTCTTATTACCACAAATTTCCCTCTCTGGGTCTCACTTTGATCAGCTGTACATCTGGGCCCAGTTTAATGAGATAGACAATCTTTCTAGGAAATTCTTTTCTTTTAAACTTTATTTTCGTTACTTGAGATATTTGATTCTGTCTTTCAGGTCTTCAAGGGATTTTTTTGTTTGGTTTGTTTTTTTTCTTTTCAGTTTATTTGCATTTCTTCATATAGCCTATTCATTTTTTTCCACCCATTTTTGGAAATTTATTTTTATAAAAAAAAGGGGGAAAAAAGCAACACACACAGTATAATCGCACAAACATTTTTGATTAGGATTTTTAAACCCAATTAGTGACTTGAAATGTCTTGATATCTTGATGCTTGAAAAATTTACCAGCATTAGAAGAAAAGCAATTACCTCTTCCTACATAAGTCAATTTATTTAAGAAACTGAGGTTAGACATTCAAACTGAAGACATCCAGCATCTATTTTGGTTTGAATCCTGACTCATGATATCATGCATTATAAAAGATAGCTCCCTTCTTTGCTAATATCACAGTAAACTGTTCAAGATGATTGGAATTTGGCAAACCATGATGCTATTTTTTTTTGTTACAGATGTAGATATCAAAGCAGAATCCTTAAAGAATCAAAGAGATACTTTGAAACTATGTCCCCCATTCGCATTAAACTACCACTAATTCCCCAGTTTGCATTAAACTGCCAAAGTTGAGCATATCTTCACAAAAGACAGCCATGCTAAAAATAAAAAATAAAGACATAGACAGTTTAGTCCACCAAACACAGATTCTTCTGTGATAATTGAAAGCCTATATACTGCAGTAATCCAGAGCCTGAAATAATGCAAAGTGAAATAATTATTTCAAAACCTTATCATAAGGCTAGTAATTTGGTTGCAATTAATTGCTTAAGAACTATTTGATACTATTTGATTGTTTAAAATACTACATATTTCTCAGAAATATATCATACATGGTGCTAAATTAGGAAGTGAATTTTGACAGTAGTAGATATAATTGGATCTCAGCAGACATGGGCAGATTCCTAGTTCTCTCATCAGATTAATGTCCAACACATGGCTAGGCTTCATGAATTAAGATAGGGGAAGGGCTTTATCCACGTTTACTGCAAGTGCTCTGATAGCTAGACAGACTGATGAAGGAAAGGCAAGTCTGTCTGCAAAAGGCACAGCAGAAAGTCTCCTTAGGCAGTACTGGTGAGGCACGGTTCTTACTGCGTTGTCTTTTCAAGCCTGATTCTGTGTGTGTTCTCAAAAGAAGCAGCAGCGTTATGGATGGTGCGTCTCCATGTCTCCCGATTCGAGGCCAAAGTGGACCATCGAAGGTAGTCAATATGGCCAAAGCCGAGGCATTGTTTCAGGGAGTCCTCGTGTCTCCTCTTTGGGGCTCCTCTCTTGCGGCAGCTGGTGGTGAGCTCACCATAGAGTACAATCTCAGGGAGGCGGTGATCTTCCATCCTGGAGACGTGTCCTGTCCAGCGCAGCTGCGTTCTCAGCAGCATGGCCTCAATTCTGGTGTCCCCTGCCTGTTCAAGGACAGCTGCATCAGTCACATAACCAATCCAGTGCATGTTTAGGATTGTACGGAGGCAGAGCTGATAGAAGTGTTCGAGGAGTCGCAGGTGGTGGCAGTAGATGACCCATGATTCAGACCCCTCAGAGTAGACAGTACAATTGCTCTATCTTTGTACTTCTCTTCAGGTGGTTATTGCACCAGACTCTTTTATGAAGTTTTCCAAAATCTCTGTACGCCTTTGCTAACCTGTTGTCATTGTCAGTCTTACCATCCAAGGAAATGATACTTCCTAGATAGTTGAACTTTTGGACTGACTTATTAAAAAAGGCTTATTAAAATAGCATATGTGCTTAAACAAACATCTCTCATGCAGTTTTACCAGCCTGGATCTTTTTCTTCTTTAAAATTTGTGGCAAAGAAACCTTACAAAGGTTGTACCAACAGTTCAACTTTGAAGAGGTCCCAACCCACTCTGCACAAAAGATAGGATGTAATACTAATAATAAACAGCACAACTCATGGAAGACTCAAAAAATAAAACAAGCATATTTTTGCTTTCCTGATTACTTTTTCTCTACCAGTTCTGTATGCAAACAAGGTGAAATATCATTGTAAAAAGTCAAACACAGAAGTTTTTAAGTTGTCAAAAAAGATTTGTTTATTTTCCATGGAAATTCTGGCTTGCACCTACTGTTATTTGAAGGAAGACGTAGATCTTCGGTCATGTTTCTATGATATTTTCAGTATGCCAAAATGGCAGTTGAATATGTGTCATCTAGATATATATTTCAAAGAGAATTACATACTACTGTTTTCTAAGACCAATGCTATTTTTCCTGAAATAAGTATTTATTTGTTCTGGTAAATCCACTGATCTAGAAAGCACAACCGTAACTTCAGGGCAAATTTGTAAAATTATATTCTCAAAATAACTTCAAAAGAAATATCAGATAATGTAAATGATTATCTTTAGCCCTTCAAATATAAGTTATATGCTTTTCTTTGAAGTCTTAACAGCATCGCAGTCAATACAGTCAAAGGATGGTTGCATCCACTGGCATGATCTGACCTCCGAGCACTTTCATTAGCACTTTCTCCATCAACACAACAGCATTGCCTCAACACTACAGACATGTCTGAAACAAGGTAAAAAGGCCTTAGAGTTGTTATAGGAAACAAAATTCTTTTGAATAATCTTTGAATAATCTGAATTATTTTTGATAATCTTGCCTGGAAAGTAAGGTTAGAAACACGATGCTGTTTCAACAGATTCTAGGTTTCTTTAAGTACAATCTATATGTTGTGAGTGATTTGACTTATTGCTGGCATATGGTCCTCCATAATGTAAACACTTCGGTCTTTGTTAGCAGCAGTCCCAGCATTTTCCTATGCTTAAGGAAGATACCTAGGCAATTTAGCATATCTACTAAATTAGATTTCCTTCTATTCTTTAAAAACATATATTTGCAGCAGTGGGCAAAATCCAAACTCAAATTCTCCTAAATTTTATCCTTTTTATACTTTTCTTCTTCAATGATATAGTCAAAGCACAGTATCTCCTTCTCACAAAGGGTCTGAAAGATATGATGAAGCTTAGTCTTAATCACATAATAGTTACAAGGACCAAAACACAGTTGCTTTTTAGGATAAAAACCCCTTCAGATTATATGTAAATACAAGCTTTCATAAGGAAAAAATAAATATTATTGCAAGATGATTTTCTGGAAAAAAAAACAACAAAACAAACAAACAAACAAAACCCCAAAACACTTTGATACCATGGAAAGAGAATTCCAATTTAATTATGTAATTGAAACAAAAATAAGGTAAGTAAAGCATTGTCAAGACTTTTTTTTACTTTTCTATAAATAAGAATCTACTACTAAGGCAACAAGTCTGAAAGTGAAATTTGCTCATGGCTTTTACCAATGCAATTAGCTACAGTTTGAAGAGGCATCTTAAGACATATTTTAGTAGAGCTAGAGAGTTTTTAAAGAAAGCAATTAACTAAAATAATAAAAAAAAAACAAACAAAATAAACCCCTTAACGTAATGGAGATAGCACTTGAGAGCATGGTGGATATAACACAGAAACTTGGCTTAGTCTAGCTCGTTTTTTTTAATGAATACTTTGAGTTCTACAGAAAGCCAGAAGACCCACTCCCAGATGTTGTAAATAAGTAGTATTCCACATCATTCAACAGGTCAGTACTAATTTAGTTCAACTAGGTCACTGACACCACAGTGACTAAATATATATCATGATTTGGAGATATTAACTGCAACCTTTTTATTTAGAAATCATTGTTAAATTATTGCCATACATTCCTTTCTATTGGTAACTGAAAATAACTAAACAATCTTCAGACATATTTCTACTTCAAATATCGCATTTGAAACCTCTATCCAGATATATAAAAATAAAACGTAACAATAATATTATTCTGGAAAGTCTACCAGCTAACAAAGTACATAATGTTGTAAATGCATGTTTTTGGTCTACAAAATGGTGAACCAAAATATTTTTATGGAATTGTCTAGGAATTGCTCAAGACAGTTAATAATTTAACATAATAGCTAAGCTAGATATTCACTAACTAGGGCAATTTATATGGCTATAGCATGTTTTTCCTTTTCCCAGTAATAATTACTTTGAGCTGGAAAGACCACCCAAGGTGAGAGTCAAATACTGGTAGGAAAAGACAGACAAATTAAAACTAGAAACGTGTTTGGTAACATCTGGTTTTAAGAATAGGTTAAATGGAAGACACACCTATTATTATACACACCTATTATTATAGCCCTACATCCTACTTAATCACAAAGTAAAAATCATCTTTAACCCAAGTGGACACACTTCGGACTTGCTTCTTAGACATATGGCACAACTTTCTTTCTTCTAAACTTGATCTAGAACAATGATTTAATATTTCTTAAAAAAAACAAAACAACAGACAAAAAACCTACACATATAGGAATTTTCACCTTTTCCTAGTCCTGTCCATCCTCCTCTTCCATATCAACAGATTTCAAGCCTGAACGTTTCAAAAGACCTATGAAGATGTCTCAAGACACAAATTTTTTTTTTCTTCTGCCATACCAATTTCTAACAAAATTTCCTTTGCTGAATCACTACTGATTTGAACGGAGATAGTCCAAAGAAAAGAAGTTTTATAAAGTGATTACCAGAGTATGCACACATCAACATTTGCGTGACAGGTCAGAGCAATTCACAGATGTCAGCAAGAGAGATTGGAGCATCTTTCCTGATCCACAAAGCTTTTAAGAGTCCATTTCTGTATGAAGGGGAGGAAGGAGGAAACACATTGGAAAAAAAAAAAAAAAAGAAGAAAAGAAAAGAAAAAAGAAAACCACTTCCCAGAAAAGCCACAATCTTTTATTTCAGAAACAGTCGCCATAAATACAAGAATTGCAAGTATAAATATCTTTGAAGATTTTTCCATCAGGAGACCAAATCTCATATTTCAGAGGGACTTTTAAATGTTGTGGTCACTTCGAAAACAGGACCTCAACTCCTAAGTTAGTGAGGACTTTTGAAAACATTTCTAATGAGTAACATGCATTTGTACTTCTAAGAAGTAATTGTACAAACTTGTTTTTGCAACTCATGCTTTTCTCTCCCAAGGGTATGTTCATATCGTTTAGCTTGTAAGGTTTTGCAGTCAGTGACCAGATTGCTGCGTGCACTCTGAGCAGTACTACTTAGCAAAATTGCCCATACTATTAAATAATAAGATTATAATAATTGAAATCCACAGGACCAACTATTTCACTAAGCATTAAAGAAATACAGAGCGTAAATTCTGAAACAGTAAACTTACATATTGAATATTTATCCATGAAGGAACTTAGAATCTGGAGAAAGAATGGGTATTTCCCTAGCCACAGATTCTTGGCATGGTTCCTTTTTATTTCTCAATTCTCTCCCTGATGCAATAACCACTATATGTCATCTTTCTTTATCTCTGCCCAAAGGCGGCTTATGTGACTTGTATATTTAACTAATACTTTGAGCAGTTTCATGTATCACCGTTTATTACAAGGCTTTTTTTTTTCTTTAAATCATATAAAATTTTACTGTTGATTGATTAAAATTTTGTTAGTGTTGCTGACATTATACAGAAACAAGACTGAACTGAATACCCAAGTAGAGCATCAGGAGCTACTCCAAAGGTGAATGTCAATTTACAAGATATTATGCTTTGACCAACTAAGTATAATTTAGGATCACGATTTAGTGTTAAGTTTTCATGTTCATTTGATTTATAGGAAAGATGACATTTTTCTGCTTTCCACTACATTTTAGCAGAAAAATGAGAAAACATTGTAAATCTATGCATATTTATGAAAGATATTCATGTAAATAATTAACAGGCAAGTACTATTTTTCTTTAAAATCCTTTTTAGAATACAATAACAACAACAAAATCCCTTCTCTCTATTTCTTCATCGGTTTCACTTTTGGTACACCACTTTTCTCCTAGCTACCTGCAAGCCATTATAAAGTAGCCAGATGGTCAAAAAGCATAAAGGAATTTCATTCCCCTTTGAAGCATCATAGCCAAATTTCCAAAGTTTGAGGAATCCAAAGTGGTTTAGAGTCTGAGGTCATAATTTTAATTTGAAAATATTATATATAAGAACAACAAAACTGGAATGAACTAAAAGAAACATGAGACACAATAGCAGGTCCCAAGTGTAACAACCTTAAGTGTTTACCCCAAACCTGCTAGAATACATCTATTTACCGTATCCTTCAAGTAAAATAAAATAAATTACAGCTACGTATTTGATATTTACCATTTTTCTCAAACACCTTTGGAAAACAATTTTTTAGCAAAATATTCTGAGGAATGATAAGGCAGTGGCACATTGGCTATGGAGCACAATAGATTAGTATCCCTTTGTTGATTTACTGTGACTTAAATTATTCATCCTGTTGCGGTGATTCCCATTAAGACGGGCCAACACAGTCTTTTGCCTTATAGCATTATCAAATAAACTCTCACATAAATTTGTTCTCAGATTAGAATCCCAGAAGTCTGGGGCTAGTGGTACGTGTTAATCTCTGAATGAATGAGGTGTGATCATATTATGCTACTTGTATACAAAAATGGTGCACTGTGTTGTCAGATATTGGTGAAATTACTTAAAGATGTTCCCTCTCAGCACTCTGATGTCTTCTTTGTATGTTACTTCTGCATGAAGACAGAATGAAACTCATGCTGTAATTTCACCACAGACAATAGTCAGCTTTCCATCCAAATATCTCATATGTTTTGCCCATTCATATCAAGCTTCATTCACCCATCTTCATACTGTGGTTAGTCTGTTTCTGAGACTTATTTGTGCTTAGTTGCATAGCTGGGCATCAGTTATGTCTCAGTCCTTCACAGCCCTCTCTTTTGTCTGTCTTTGATTCTAACTGCTTATTTACTTTGAGGGTTTATGTGCTCTAGAAGGCTGAAAAAAATATTGTGTAGAACACAGAAGTCTTCAGTGTTATATCAAATTGCTAAAATGAAATCCTGCAAGATGCAAGTTTCAACTCTTGTATGTGGGAGGAACATACCAAGAGAGTTTAAGCTTGTAGTGCTAAACAGATGTAACCTAAGCAAAGAAGAAAGCTCACAAAAAAGTTGCAGCATAAGGTCTCTGAAGCACCACATCACAATCCCCAAAAGAAAATATTTTGCCTCTTAGCCAAAATATTTAGCTTAAAGTGATATTTTCTACAGAACATCTCCTAGATTCCTTCTTTTTCTTCTTCTACATGCAGTTTTGCAGACTTTAGTGGAAATGTGGAAAATTCCCCCCAAACTGTAGTAATAGTGTATATTACAACAAAATCCTTACTTTAAAAAATCCTTACTTAAAAAAAAAAAAAAAAAAAATAAAATAAATGGCTGAGAGACACGTGCCACTTTTTCAACTAAGTTTCACAGATCATGAAAAAAATGATGAGAGTTGAATTATCAAAATTTTGCTTTTGAAGAAGTTTCTTCCACGGAGACCAATAGATGAATCAACCATTCTACTTCTGATGCAGCCATTATTTGATCATTTTATCCACTTTATTTTCACCTTGCAGAAAAGTACCTTTGTTTTTTTTCTTAAAAACAGTAAGACCATCAGTGCTGTAAATAAAGAAGCTCATAACAATTTCTATGAAAGTCTCTCCAGGAGCTATTCTCTACCTTCTAAAGAACATTCAGATTTAAGAACACACCTGTACGACTAGGCTTAGCTCAAGGCTGACTGACATTGGCAAGGCTGTCTCTGATAATTTTCTCTCAGATTGATGGAGTTTAAGACCAAAAAGAAACACTGCTATGATCTGCTCTGATGTCCTGCTTACAAAACACTTTAATTAGTAATTCTTCCATCAATCATGCTGTTCCTTATGGCTTTGAAGATAATTAATTTATAAAAATAAGAGTTAGGAAAAATTGTGCTTAGCAAAATTAGCTACTTTCTCTAATTAAATGACCCACTCCAGAATGATCCACTTGAGAAATGAAGAGAGAGCAGAAATTTTCATGTTTTAGGGAGTCAGCCTTAGACTTTCAATATAGTACCTAAAAGTACCCTTGTAGTCAAATTGAGGAGATACAGACAGGACTGGTAAACTAGGAGGTAGGTGGACTCAAAGGATAGTAGCTAATGGTCAAAGTGGAACTGGCAGCCAGTCGCATGGCTCAAAGGCTGTTACTTCTTAACATCTGCATTAATAGCCTCAAAGATGGCATAGAAGGCAGTCTAAAATTAAGAGAGATGCTCGATATGCTGGAGTGCAAGAAAGTTGTTCAGGGGACTTTGATAGGTTTTTAGAACTGTACCAGCATGGAACTCATAAGGCTCAAGATAAGTATGGGAAGTCTTGAACCTACAATGGAAGTGCCCCACGCAACGATACAAGCTGTGGGCAAGTGTGTTCAGGTGGACAACAAAATATGAATAAATAATGTGTCATTGTAGCAATGAAGACAATATACATCAAAAAGAGGGCAGCCGACAGGTGAAGGGAATGACAATCCTCCTCAACTCAGCACCAAGTCTCATCTGAATTGTAATGTCTTGCTTTAAGCCTTGAAGTGCAAGAAAGAGGCTGAAGTAGAACAATGCACCAGGACGGGCAGGGGCTGGAGTACACGACATATGAGAGACCAAGAGAACTGTATTTGTTTAGTTTTATGAAGAAAGTGTGGTGAGTGGTGGGATATCTAAACACTTGTTCAATTACCTAAATAGGTGTTACAGAGAAGACATAACCAGAGTCCATTCACAGAGGCTCAGAAAAAAAAAAAAAAGGACAAGAGGCAACAGAAACAAGTTGCTGCAAGAAATACTGACCAGCTACAAGGAAAAAATTATATTTTCACAGTGAGAACTATCAAACACCAGAACAGTTGTCCAGAGATGCTGTGAAATCTCCATCCATGTCGGTTTTCAAAATACAACTGGACAAGGCCTTGAGTCACCAAATACAGCTTTGCATTGGTTTTGTATTGAACAGGAGGTTGAACTAGATGACCTCCAGCAACATATTCCAATCTAGATTATCCAACATACAGAAAATGATCAAGTCACTTCTTGACCTTCATTAGTAAAAGCAAAATATAAGCCACACCCTGAGGGAAATTTTATTACAGCCTGGATTAGTACACTCATGATTAATTTACTGTCTGTTAAATTGCCACCAAGTTTGCTTTCCCCATTTCAGGGTGCATTTAACATCACTGAAGCAAGTTCCCTCTCATACAGAGAGGGAATCAGATCATAAACTGTTTTAACCTTAAATGCTTCTGTTATCTCATGTTGTGACTTGCAGGGCTAAGCAACCTTCTTCTTTTAAAAAGTTATTTCAACATATTTACAACCATAAATCTGCACAGGAAAATTGTATTATGAATCATCACTTCATGAATCATTTTTCTTGATAGTCTGGCTATTTCTGTTCTTACAGTAAATATCATTTGCAATGAGGTTGCTACTTTAGTCAAAATATGAGTCACTGGTATTCTTACTGGAAGAGAAGAAAATCTGTAACTGATAAGCCATATCCTTTAGTGTTTCCCCATAAGCAGGTACAGAGGCAGTGGCACAGAGGCTCCAGAGATGCACAAGCATGCTGAGTCCTGTTGCAGACCTGGGGCATTAGTCTGGCAGAGCCCGATTCTGTTCCTATTAGTTTCAAATGAGGTAGAATTGCTTTGTTGTAACCTAAACCTTCAATCATGTATTGACGGACAAAATATCTTACTTCTTTATACATTTTCATATCTTTCCTAAAGATAATAAATTGGTGAGTAGTATATTTGACAATTAGGATGCAGGACTTCCTTGCCTTAATTCATAAGAGTTACTCAAATCTGGTCCTTGAGTTCATTTTGTTTCATTTCAAAGCATGCATTCACAATAACATTTTAGTTTAGAGCAGTAGTACTTTTCAGAAATTAACCTCCCAATCAGCTGCCTCACAGTATATAAAATGAATTCCTCTGAATGAAGCTAAACCAGCAAGGCCACTCCAGGAGCACTGGAAACACAGTAGCTAAAGAGAAATGTTCTCTTTGATGAGGGAGAGAGAATTTTTTTTGGACAGAATGAATTACATCTGAAGATAAACTGCGTTTTTTGCACTAAGTGCTGGAAGAGCCTCAAAAAAAAAAGTTGAGCAGTATACTCAACTTTTTAGGTGACATTAATCTCCACTTAGTAATTCCAATGAGTTTTGAAGAGAGAGTAAGTCAAAATACAAACCAATTTATATTAAGATGGTAGGATCCAATAAACAGTAATTTTTTATTATAATAGCTATTTTTCTATTTGACACACAACATTGTCAGGTCTAAAATTTTAAATTCTTTATTAATAAATCCTTTTTTTGTTTTTAATATCATTTCAAAATTTATTGTTGCATTTACAGTAACTTTAAACAAAAATGCTAGAAGAAACCATTATTTTTAATAGAAAATGAGCTTAAGAGGTCTTAAAAATTTATATATGTGACTGGTCCAGATAAAATGCCCTATTCTTATACTTTCATCAGCCTGGGGAAAGGACTACTGCCTCAGCTCAGCAAGATATCACTCCTATCTTCCTCAGAACTGTCTCTACACTGGGGTGAGCATGGAAAAAGACTGTTGCAAACACACCAGCCTGTTTAGACTTTTTTTTTGTTTAAAACCATACACCTCTACTACAGAATTCATTGATTATTTCACACTGCAAGATTTGTGTATGGGTGCCAGATGACCCCTTCTGCTCTATGTGCTTCATATGTTGCAATATGTTGTCTCCCATTCACTTTTCACTGATGGGAAGGCTGAGCCACAGCGGGTTGTCTTTCTCTCCAAGTGCAGAGAAAAACATTGGACACCCAGCTTTACTGATAGTGGAAGTGATCAAATACTCCTGATAAAGAAGCTAAGACACTGCAGAACAGCAGACAGCTCCTGAAAGAGACTCTAAAGAAAAGCACTTCTGGATAAAGGATATATATTTATAGAGGATGCCTATTTCCCTAACAGAAAACCACTTGAAATATTCCATCAGCCTTAAAGTCAATGAAATATGTGTTTAAAATTATGACATGTCAGTATTTAAACAGTGCATGTTCTGTACCATTAGATATTCAAAAATACCCAAACAAATGTATTTTTATGTGGTCAGCACAAGCTGATAAAATGAGTGAAGCACAAGAGCAACTGGAAAGATTGAAGGCGAAGGCCTCAAATTTCACTAAATCAATGTCTTTAGCTTGCTTTATTTAGAATAAGCAATAAGCACATGTGACATGGTACACAACCTCAGAGAACCCCACTGATTACAGTAGTAACAAACTTGCAGGAGCCTCAAGGCACAAGCTTTATTTGCAAGAAATAATTGCTCCCTCCCTTTGAAAGTCTGGCTCACGGCGATTGCACAGTCCTACAACCAGATCAAGATTAACCATCGTGAGCAGTCCTGTGAGTCACAGATCACATTACCGACCAGGACAGCTGTGACCACATTACTGGAGGCAGTACATCAAATCTGGTTCATGGGTCACATCTAAGCCAACACTTCTAACAAAATAGATACCAAATGTTAATTTGAAAAGGTAAAGTGTCAAGATTTGTCAGAGGAAATTAGAAAAGGAGAGAATTAAAGAAAGGGGAAAAAAAAAAAGAAAAGAGAGAAGAAAAGAAAATGGATAGCTAAAGTGAGATACCTGTTACTGATGAACTTAAAATAAATGAAAACTCAGTAACAATAGCACAGCAAGTAACAATTAAGAAATATAACTACACAGAACAGTGTATTACTACCACTACTACCACTACCACTACTACTAGGACTACCAGAATGAACTTGAAAAAACAACAGTATGACGTTGTGCAATATTACCGTGTTTCCCAAATGAAAGCCAGCAGCACAGCACTCCTAGACTAGGCTGTTTCCAGGTGCTCTATGCCATGAGAAAGAGAGTGCTGTTATCTTTAAACAGTACTGTACTCATGGTGAAAATCAGGCTATTCTTTGTGGTGTAGATGGTCATAACAAGACCATAACATGCTGCTACAGCATGTATTGGCTGTTGATACAGCATGTTTATTTAAATGGAACAAGAAACATGGCAGAAATCTAAATATAAAAACGTATAAATCCTTATTTCACTCCTACTGCCTTTTAAGTAATGTCTTGGTACTTTTAATTTAGAGGTCAGGTGTTCTTTAGTTACTTTAAAAAAGAAAAGAAAAAACTGCTTATTGGTACCTAGCTTAAAAATACAACATTGGTTTTGAAGCTTTATCATTCATTTTATCATATTTTTTATTTTATTATGCACTTTCACTGCCCAAACATTTAGGTATTGAAGAACACAGATACCATTAGATTCACATTATGTTAAGAGAATAATATGAAATGACTGTTAACAAGTTACATTAGGTTAGTAACCTGGCAGGTGGCTAGTTAAATTAAAATATGATTAAAATTAGGAGTGGGAGGAGAGAAAGAAGAACAAAACCTTGTCACTGTTTTTACTATTCTTGCTTTTTGAGGTCAGTGTCCAAGAAATCTGGATGGGTGAGGCTTGAATTCAAATTTTAAAATCCCACCATCGCTATGTCATAGTTAGCCCAGTTTATAAGCTATAAATTTTCCACACTCCAGAATGTAGCAGAGATTAAAAGAGGTCATCACACAGAGATGGAGAATCATTCACAGGTGCTCACCTCTGAAAGAGCAGATATGATGGCTGAAAGAGTAGCCTGCTTCATGATCCTTGGGTCAAAAAAGGAAGAATTTTGTATCCTCAGGTGCCCAGTTTATTACTGGAGCTTCAGAAACATTGAGAAATCATTTGGGGATCTTCAACACCTGTGTAACACTTTAGCTATCAGGTGGCATCTGAGGAAAGCACTTACTGACTTGCAATGACAAGCAGCATACAGACAAGTCAAAAATAGTGCCTGCTTTGGTCTTTGAAAATTGATATTTACTACATACACACATACAAATATTAAACTACACTAAACAGAGGTGAAATAGATCATTTTCATGAACTGGGTAAAAACAGAGAAGTGATCAATTAAATACACAGTTTGATCAACAAGTAAATACTTATGAGTCTGCAACTTCCTACCAAAAAGAGGTTTTATTTTAGTTCAAAACAAAATACATGTATGTTGAACTAGTTAACAGTGGATTACTAAAGCTCCTGTCATCTTAAATGATGTCTGTTTCCAAAGCCTTATAAACAGAAAACAACAACAACAACAAACTTGTCTCCAGGCCCAGTAAACTGTGGATAGAATTTGTGTACGTGCATTTCTAACAGAGATCAGCATACTCTGCCATACATTTACCAGATTGGTATTCCAAACATTTTAAACTAAGCCTTGTATACGATTTATATGCTATCAATATGGTTTCCTCAGAATGAACATACACAAGTCCACTATTTTTATCTTGTTTACTGCATTTGTAATACATTTACATGCCCATGAAAGTGCGATGAATACAAGGACAACTTCACAGAAAAATGGATGCAATAAGTATGAATTACATCACAGTATCTATGACTTCTGCTTCTAATGAACACTCGAAGCAATATAGGTCAATATATCAATGCTAAAAGCAAGGTTCTTATTGTAGCAACCCATCTGCTTTCTTTTCATTTTGTATTAATGAAGTCACTTACACTTTTCTATGCATAAGTATTTGGATTAAAAAAAAATAGAAAAAAAGAAAAAAAAAAAAGAAAGAAAGAAAGAAAGAGGAACTTCAAGAAGGTAGCGTTTTTTTTTTTTTTTTTTTTTTTTTTTTTTTTTGTATTCCACTCTAATAAATTTTAGAACTCTGAAATTTCCAAATATGGCTCTAGATACATAAAATGTAAGCATCAGTAAAATGGTTACACTATTGTTTTGGAAGGCTAAAAGTAAGATGCATTTTTAAATACTTCTACAAATTTCTATAAAGTAGGTTCATATTCTTTTCTAGTGTAGTTCATCATGAAAACAAGTTAGGATTAGAATCCGCCAAAAGCAAGTCCAACGTGACTACAGTAACAACATGTAAATAAAAGGAAGGTAATGTCTATTAAAGATTAAATATTAAATATTTACATGAAGTTGAACTTGTAATGAATGAAAATGTTATATTCAAAGGTTTAAAACTGAATAAACAAGTAGGAATTACATTTAACATTGTGATACCTGACTTCTAATTTGTCTTTTATACTGGAAAATAAAACCTCCAGTCAAATACCTCTACAAAATGTCTAGGAACAGCTGGGAGCTATAGAAGGGGATTCACAAGGTCCAGCAAGTTAAGTGTAAAGCCATCTGAACTAACTCATAACCTCTGCCAATCACTGCAGGGTATGCAGTGTTAAACTTCTCAAAGCAATGTCTATCTCATCTTGAAAAAATAAATATCCTTAAGAAAATAACTGTTATATTCTTTCCTCAGGTCTATTTTACTCCTAGTATCCCATTTCTTATCCCACACAGCTAAAAAGTGATAGACATCCTCTAAAATGCCTTCTCCTGCGTTCCTGAATTCTTGTTATTCACAAGAATGTTTCTTGCTATCACTCTTACTAAACCAGTGGCAATTTGTATGGAACAATTACAAACTAAAGATGACATTAAAATGAATGTATGACCTATCAGGGCATTTTCTTCCAGTTAAAAAAGGTACTGTCAAAATGAGAATTTTGATGTGCCTTCACATGAAGTAAAATCACAGAATGGTTAAGGTTGGAAGGCACCTCTAGAGATCATCTAGTCCAACCTCCTTGCTCAAGCAGGAACACGTGAGCCACATGGCACAGGGTGGCATCCAGGCGGGTTTGGAAGATCTCCGGGGAAGGAGACTCCACAGCCTCTCTGGGCAGCCTGTGCCAGGGCTCTGTCACCCTCACAGGAAAGAAGTTCTTCTTCATATGGAGGTGGAACTTTCTGTGTTTCAGCTTGTACCCATTACCCTTTGTCCTGTCACCATGGAGAAGAGTTTGGCCCCATCCTCCCTACATTCAGCCCTCAGGTACTTCTACATGTTGATCAGATTCCCTCTCAGTCTTCTCTTCTCTAGGCTAAACAAGCCCAGCTCATTTAGTCTTTGCTAATAAGATAGATGCTCCAGTCCCTTAAACATCTTTGTTGCTCTATGCCAGACCGTTTCTATAAGATCCACGTCCCTCTTGTACTGGGGAGCCCAGAATTGCACACAAGAATGCACACAAATGGGACCATGATTGGCTAATATGGTGATTTGTAATTTGCTCAGCACTGGAACTGGGGCACCTAGATTGGTTACAAATTAGGTATATCCACTATTAAATTACAGCTAAGATGAGCACATGGGAATTATATTTAAAAAGTGATATCTTGGAACCTAGTCCCTTTGCAGACAGAGAACCTTTTTTTTTTTTCTATCGCAAAGTATACATCTGCTATTCCATGAAGGTCTCCCTTCCTAAGTCAAACATCTTTTTGACTCACTAACTCCCTAAAGTTAAATAATATAGGCAAGTTGTTAATTAGAGACTAATATCTTCTTGTTTATTCTTGGAACAATTCCTTGCATGATTCTGTGCTTGTGCCAACTAGCGCTCTGCCAAACAGCTCTCAGACATCATTTGGAAGATAGGAAATCCCCAACGCTCAGCTTGCATATGGCCACACTGTGGGGAAAGTAAAGAGTTCTTACAGCATGAGATTGAGCCATTCCACGCCAGCTGACTTCAGTGTCAGAAAACGGTATACACATGTATAATTTGCTAGTGTAGATGTAGCCAATGAATGCAAACGAGTTACATGAGTTAGCTGCAGAATGTGTCACAGGATTAGCTGGATGGTATTGTGACCATGCCTTCAATACTCCATGCAGACCACAATGCTGCAACAGAGCTTTGTTGTACAGCAGCTGTTGTAAATTCTGCCACTTGTTCTGCCCACAGATCTTTGGTCCACATTCCCTTCCCTTCTTTGCTTCAGACGTTTTGCTCATAATTCTTTCTGTAATATGTACTAGCAGCAAAGCTTTATCCTACAAGCAGCAGATAGCCATTGAATTTTCAAGACTAGAGGTTTACAAAAATTGCTGTGTCTATGTATGTAGCATTTTTATATTATTCTACCACCAGTATGACACTAAAGTAAAATATCTATTGTGTTTGAGTGTTCAAGTATAAGCAACCCACTGGTCCAAGCTGCAGAGCAATGGTTCAGAGCAAATCTGGATAAAACTTGGCTATTAGAATACAATCAGGTCTAATCTGCTCTGCTCTTTTTCTACAAAGCATAAAGAAATTATCTCAGAAATAAAATGCCAGATTTCAAAGATTAAATTTACATAGTTTTATACAGATTATGAGCGCTACTAGCAAAGGATTACATGTTAGCATCCTTCAAATGCATTGAGCTGAATATCTTATATGATTAACTCTGTGGAAGGTCAGAGAGAAAGATAAAACTCTCTTGATTGAAATGAAGCCAGGACATCTAAGAACTTCATGAACACAGAGTTCATGTTTTTACTTACCTGGTGATAAAGACTAACTAAAAACGAGAGGCAAGTGAGACTCGGAATTTTCATTCTGATGATTGCTTTAGTCTGAAACAAAAATCAAAAGATCCTGCAAATAGGAATGCATTTATCAGGAATATCTAACCAAATCTGCATTACTAGAATACAGGATTTCAAATTCATATTAAATTATACATAACAAAAAAAGGTCTTCAGTAACTTTTCCTGTGAAAAATATGTCACATTACATTTTCTTACTTATTCCCAACAGTCTTCTTTCTCCTGGGAATATTTGATAAGATCTACGAGTAACTAGAAACACATGGTGATTTAGCTTTTTTTTTTTTTTCCTCCTTCCTTCTGCTTTTGATAAACCTCTGTGAAAGGCTGTACTTAAACTTCAATTGACGCTCATGCATAGGAGCTTTGTGGATGAGTAGCCTGTTTAAGTGTTTAAGAGCACGAGTGAAGAGCAAGAGTATGCAGCATTTAATGAAGCTATTATTCATTATTAAGAGTTCAGCTAGAGATTCTTGCATTTTCTAAGTAAAGATTGAGAGAAATTTCTTGACATAAGTTTTGAGGCCAAAACTGCTCAGCACTCACTGCTCCAGTTCCTTCCTTAAAACTTCCCAATCATTGTGGGTGTTTTCTACTTCAATTTGTGGGGCAGGCAGTACTGTTTGATGCTATTACACACACAGCTGTTTCATGGAGATTCATGAGCAGCATACAAACTAAATAACAATGTAGTGGCTGTAGCCACAGGTGAGTAAATAGGAGTCTGGGGACTTCCATGTTTACATATGTATCTATTTACATCTAGGGCAAGGGACTCCACTATCTTAGGAGCTATACGTGGAGTTTTCCCACTTTTTCTGAGGTGACCTGAACTCCATGAACTCCTGTTCAAGGTCTCCCTGAGGCTCTTCACCACATCATGCCAAGACCAACGCAGTGCTAAAACACTCCTGCTAAAAAGCATAATCTCCAAGAAGAGCCATTTCATACTTGAATGAGCAGCACAGACCTGCCTGTAGAACTATGTGGAAAAAAAAAAGTGAAAAAAACAGTAATAAGTGCCTCAATCAACTATATTTTACTGCTCCATCATACATGCGGTCCCACAGTCTGGAGAGCACCAAGAGCAGGCAGTGACAGTGGCGTGAGGCATGTAGATCATGTAGACATGCCCTGAGGGAAAGATGGAGAAAATGTCTTCTTAATCCCAAATAATCAAGTCTACGGGGAAAAAGCATTTCTCAGTCTTTGCAGGAGGTCTGTGCTGACTTGGACCGCATTTCAGATATACTGCCTATTCACGATTACACACTGACCTGTGCAGCTCTCTACATTTTCTCATTATTATGGGGGATTAAAAAAAAAAAAAAAGAAAAAAAAAAAAAAGAAAAAAAACGGAGGAGGAAATTATACAAAAAGCAAGTGGGAAGCTGAGAGAGTGTTACAGAAGACTGAGTACCCACAATGACTGCCCAACAGATACCAAAAATGAGCTGGAGGATGGACTGGGGCGACGAGGTAGGAGGAGTGCATTTTCATACACTGCTGTGGTAACAGGGTAACAGCAAGAAAAGAATTTCAGAACAAAATCTTGATTTTTAAAGTAAAAGATGTTCTGCAAACAACCTGTCATCAAACCATGCATCATGTATTATAGGAGTGCAGCATGGCAAGAAAAGAAGATTTCTGAAGGAAGAAGCTACATTCAGGGCGCCCAGGAGGAGCAGGATATACTGCATGGCCCTGCAGCAAGCATGGCTTCTCTGGGCCCAGCGCAGCACACCGCCACGGGCAGGATTCCTGAGGGATGTGTGGTGCTTGTCAGCTCACACCTGCCAGCACTGCGATTTGGGGCATTCCTGGACCCTGTTAGGACATTTTCAACTAGTTGAGACAATACAGTACACACCTTGATCTAGGCTCAATACAGATGAGTAAACATATATTTTTTTTTTATTTTCCCAGCTACAAAGTTCTTTCTGAAGCACACAGCATGAGCTCTCAATGCAGGCCATGAAGGAGGGCTGTTATCTTTACAGGTTTGTTTGCTTTAGCTATGGGAGCGAACCAGCAAAAGGCATTAGAAGAATAATCTGAAAGTCATCAAATTAAAAGAAGTGCTAAATTTTCAGAGGAGCAAGGGAGGACTTGTTCTTTTACAATTTTTAAGTTTGTAAAACTGTGTCACTCCATAAACACACAGAAATTTTTGACTAGCAAATATTTATTTTATCTTTAGCTCACAAATAATAACAACATCATGTAAAAAGAGGCTGTCAAGTACGATAGTTACAACTCCCAGCTCCTGCCCTATGTCAAAGCAGCCACCATCAGGAGAGAGGAGTTCCTGAGGAACTGAAGAAACTTCTTTGCTTTATTGTAGTCACCAAAAACTGGTAGAAGACAGAAGTCCCATTTTACACTGGATCTGTCGAAGCAGATAGGATGCTCAGAGACTGCTCACTCCCCCCAACCCTCCCCCCAAAAATAGTTGATACTGGCAAGGTATTTGCCTATAAACGCATACCTACTGATTGGAATTTCTTATGAAAAGTTATGCTTTTGGAGCATAACAAGCTGAAAGCTCTAGAAAATGAGGTTTCTTCTTACACAACAGCAAACAGGTAGCAAAACTGTGGACCTTGCTACAGCAGGAAGTAGTGGAGGCAGGCAGCATCAGCAGACAGGAGATCTTAGAATGGAGCTTATCTTGGAAGGAGATGGGGGGGTGCATAAATAGATACTAAATAGGTCTTGCAGATGGATGGTTTGAGAGAATAGACTGCAGAAAAGGGCTCGGTTCTCCTGAATCAGCAGCTCCTGGTGCCATTCTCAGAGATAAAGTACAAGGCTAAACGCTTGGCCAGGCTAATTCGGTATGGCATTTCTATATCAATCAGATCACTGTGATCAACACTTCTACACCAGGAACATATGTAGTGAGATTTGCAATTGAATTTATAATATGATACAAATAGAATTCTAAGTTTTCATCTGATTTTGAGTAAACTAGATTTCATAAAGTGTTTAAAAATATGTTGGTTATTTGCTGTTCTCCATTCTCCACATCAAAAGAAACTAAAATATATTCTTTCTTAAGTTTCAACAACACTTTATTGAAAAACATTTTAATTCAGACAATTTAGAAATGTAGGTTGGAAAAAAGTTTTGATAAAAGAAATCACTTTTAAATCAAGGACACCTTCTCACCTTCCGACAACCTGAACTCATATTTTTTAAAATATGAAAAAAAAAAAAAAAAAAGTTCAAATATTCTTCAAGATACCAGAAATTCTTCATAAGTTCCAAAAAAATATTTTCAAGATACCAGAAATTCTTCATTGTAAAAATATTTGAAATGGAGAAGCTTAATAAATTCTGTACAGACAATGGAAAGCAATATTACTGAAAATCTGAAAAGCTTTGCCAGGAAAGGGGGATTTGCTCCATTATATTCCTACCTCTTTCTGAGACTAACTAAGCAAGAGAATTCATAATGTGTTCTGCTCCCCAGTATGTTATATAATCAGAATTCCAAATAGTCAGCTTTCTTTTGGGGGAAAATGGAAGTGGAATAATTGGCTGTATTTGTTCTGCTACCAGAATAATATCACTGGAAGGGTAAAGCAATAGGGAAGCTATTAAAAACACTATAACTTTGATGAGCTTGTACAATTTAATGTGAAAACAGAAACAGAGCAACAGAAGTGATGAAAGGCTAAGTCCAGTTTGGCAAGCGGCAATTTTCAAACACATAATTAGGTATTAGTTTTTCAGCCTAACTGATCTGCTCTGCATTTTTGTCCTTATATGCACTTTCCCATCCCTTTTGTCGTCTCCATCTGCCAGGATTGGTGCACTGATTATTTGGCTTCAAAGAAAGAAGAAAATGAAATGTACAGCTAAGTACTTAGCTTTCTTTCTGTTGAAGCAATATTATAACAAATAGCTTTAATAAAAGGCCAAGTTCTTGAAATGACTTCCATCATACCTTGAAATGAAGCACAATTCAAGAGAGAAATACATGAAAGACTGTTTCTTCTTAGAACAGCTTCAAGGGGTCTTCTTCATTCCAGTCTATCCCTATGCTAGTCATTGATTACAGTAAAACAGCAGATTTCACATGGCTTTGCCTAGTGCCAATACACTCCTATATTGTGTACAATGTGATCTCATTTTAATACAAAAATGCATGTCAAAACTAGAAAAAATATACTAGAACCTTATTGCTTCAAAAATAATAATGTGAAAATATCAATACTGGAAGGCAAACTAGTTCTCCAAACTTACCTTTGCTTTACGATGCAATGGAGACCCTCAAGGATAAACAAAGGGTTTGTTCACATAGTAAATCTCATGTAACTTTGTATTTAGCAAGATAATGAAAAAGAGAGAGAAATATTTTCTTAAGGACAAGCACATGGTTGTGGTCAGTAGATTAGAAACAGCCTTTGCAACACCGCATGCTCACCTTTAAAAGCGTTTATGATAACCTAAGTTCATGATGACTTTGTAGCTTTGTCTGGCTGAGGCAGCTGTGATTGAGATTCAAAAAGAATACAAGATATATGATTTGCTTGTTTTTCCACTATGTCTGTGTTTGCATTGAAAACAGGTCGCTGAATACCTCATTTCATTTCTGTTACTTGGTGTCATTCTTAAGACAGGCACTCTTTGCCTGTGAAAGGTTAGCATATTCCAGCATTACACTTGCAGACTGCATGTGGAAAGGCATCATAAACAGTTGAGTAACAAAACATAGGGCTGGGATTTGTTTGTTTTTATGATGCGCATCTACATATGTGGCAGCTTACTATTCCCTATTTTCTCTGTAAGCACTGGCTACTTGGTCCTATTGGGAACTGAATCCTAACCTAAATATATCTTTGATACACTGTGCAACAGTTGTTGTAATATAGATTTGTGTATACATATGCAGACACAAAATTAACACGAATAATCTAAATAAATATATGGGTTATTATAGGCAGTTTTCTTTTTGACCTTTAAGTATAACAACTCCAAATGTGACTGTAAGTTCCAAACCCACAAGAATGGCTCCTGAAGAATTTACCTCAAGGTTTAGATTTTTTTTCCCAGACCAAATATGGAGCTCAAAGCTCCAGAGCAAGGAGGCAAAAAAAACATGAGCCGGCAGTTACTTCAGAATCTCAGGTATTTCCTGCTCACGGACTAGTATAACGCGCTGGAATGCTTTACCAAAGTGGTCTTTCCCCACAAATTCATCAAAATCATGCCTGGAAGTCATTCTGCTTCAGTAAAATCACCAGTAAATGCAGGCAGAGCTTCATCAGAAACTGTTTGCCATGCATGACTTAGTATTTTCTGACAGGCAACCTACATACTTGGTAGCCGACCTACATACTTGGCAAGCTGAGTTAGGACCGTGTGAATTTGAGGAACAGCACAGCCAGAATTTCCCTAGCTCCAGATTCCTTTCAGTGAAAACGCTTAAGCTTTCCAAATACATTTTTCAGCTGGATTGTCAACAATTCAACCAACCGTTGTACCTTGGCACATTCTGCTTTCACTTAAGTGAAATAACTCTTATGACCTTCCAAATTGCAGAGAGTCAATACAGTCCTGCCAAGGTCTTCAATGTCCACCACCTTCTGACCCTCTCATACTGAGCTTTGCTGCCTGAAAGCCCTTTCTCTCCTCAGCAGGAGTTTCCCCACCTGCTCTATGCCTGCTATTTTCCTCTTTCACTACCCATTTGCCAAGCACAGTGCCCCAGTAAAAGTATAACCTCAGTATCTTCCACCAGTGGAAGAAATAGCCTTCTCTGACCCAGAATACAGATGACGATATGCCTCTCACTTCTCAGCATTGAGAATTTATTAATATTACTTATGTTTTTAAAGCAAAATAATAAGGTTTTCCTCTCTGCTGTACTGTACTTGTTTTTGTAAAACACTGCTGGTTAAAAACAAAGATTGCTAATAGGATCACTGTTTTCAAATATCATTATCTTTACCTCTCCCAACCCAAGACAAGTTGACAGATAAAGTAAGAAAGAACAAATGAGGGAAACAAAATTTCAGAGGTGCATAAAATCGTGGAAGGCACACTAGAATCAGTCATACATCTAGCAGTGTAATCCCAGGACGGCACTGCATTGGGAGACAAGACCAAGTACCAAGGCTAAATAGCTCTCCAATAGCAGATCCTCTAATGGAGGAGCTATGCTAGACTCAGGACTGAGCTACAAGTTCTGTACAGCACTCAGATAGCAGAGGAGTGTCTACTCAAGTCCAGACTGGCTCAAGCATCTCTGGGCTGTGGTCCATGGGTGATAAGATACACAGTACATTTTCTCTCCTATCATCTTCTCATAATTCCAACACCCAGTCAATTATTTAAATGATGATTTGACTATCATGCCATAATTACATACTTGGTCTATCAAAAAGGTGGACAAACTTCACAGAAGCTTTTCTTTCTCCTTTCTTCCGTATAGTTTCCTGACCCTTAAACTTCATCAGGAGCTCATCTACTCTCCAGAATGGCAGATCACTTGTTTCCAAGCCTTGTACAAGCAATGCTACATGTGCTGATCAAGCAAAAGCCTTCCTTGCTCTAAATTACTGACCTTGCTCCCCCTCTTTTATGCTTTATAGAAAACAGTCCTCCTCTAGTCATTAGTCCTAGTGCTTCAGCAGGAAAAGAGCAGATGATCAGTCACATCTGGATCTGGCTCCATCTCTGCTAATCTCAGGCACCTGTCAGTGCTTTAACAAGCAGTGAAAGGGCTAAACAACTAGTGCAAGTCATCTGGATCAAGTTGTTTGTTATCTGGAATGGGGAGGAAAACCAGATCCCCATGCATATTTTTCAAAGTGAGAAAAGTTTTAAAGAGTTACAGGTTGAAGACAGGTTTAGTGGGAGAATCACAGCAAGCAGAAAATTGGTCAACTCATATTTCTGTGGTCTACAAAGGACTAATTATTCTAGGAATTAGGAACGCTTAATTGATGCCTTACTGATGAAGGGAATGTGTTTGTTTACATTGCCATTGTTTACATTACTGAGATATATTAAAAGGATATGTCTTAAATTACCAAACACTTCAGAAGTTCTTAACTATCATATATATACACACATGCTCTCTAGATATCTAGATATAGTGTTTTTACTGATATTACATTTGTTAGCATAACCATACTTTTAAAGCGTGTGTATATACACACACATATATATTTATATAGCTTAGGAGTCTTATTTTTTTCCTAGAATGGGCTTTGCCAAACTGAAAGAAAAAATTAAGATATTTATAGATTTTCAAAGAATTTTGAGCTCAGAAGTGACTGAGATACTGTAGAAAATTTCATGAAAAATACCATCCTTCACTCTGTAGTCCATTGGTAAAGATCATCATATTTTGTTTTACTATCAGTTATTCCACAGAGTCTTAATCCATCTGGTCCTAACAGATACCACCGGCAAGCAATCTTTTCTTCTTGATTTTCTAACTGTAAGATCCAAATGAAGCTGTCCTTTTCTAAAATGCATTTTGAAATCCAAATCATCAGCAAAGTACTACTACTATAGAATGATATTGATTGGAAGATGGCATTTACTGTCTTGCATATTTTAGATCTTCTGTGGCTGGAATAATTCTTGAACTTCAGTTAAAGGTTTCATATATAATGGAGGTGTGTATATATAAATCTTCTGTGTATAAAGGCACAAACACAAAAGGTGTCAAGAAAAATCTTATAGTTGCAACTGTCAAGTGACTCCTAAGTTACTGGAAGAAAGTGTGCTGAATTCATCTACTCATTTTTCTTAATCTGTAAGCCACAACAATCAAATGCACATTTCTTAATAAATTAACCTTTTTTTTTTTTTGATAAAATAAGCCTTCCAATAAATTAGGCATGTTGAATGCATACATTTTTCAGAGAAGAATGAACATATTATTCACATAGCATATATCACATCATTTGCAACACTTGAAGTAACCCTGACAAAGGTGTACGTCAGTCAGAGTGTACCTGTGCAAAAGCAGTCACAGAAATTCTAAAGGTATCAGTTCTATCTTATGAATAGAGATATGAAAAATATCAGCATTTAAATGTTAATGCAGATATTTGCATGTGTGAGAATATCTGGATTGATTTAAGTCCTGGATATCTGGATTGATTTAAGTAAGTTGACATTGACCTTGTTTATGCAACAATACTTCCACTGCTATAGCCACCCTGGCATAGCTGTCTCAATTAAGATTCCTATTTTAAATGAGAATATCAACATTAAAAAGGAAGACTAAATCACTCAATGCAATTTGAATGCAAACGGTCTTTAAAAAGAGAGTTGAATTTACATAGTTTTCAAGATGTTTTATTTGTCTCTAAGTCCTCCAAAATAATTAAAATAGCTGCCATCCAAACACAATTTACAAGACTGTTTCAAGACTGTTGTTGGGATTATAAAGAGGCCCGAACAAAGAATGTCTAAAAATCAATGGGTTTATCTGTTTGGAGAAAAATTCTTCCTTTCTTAAAATAGCTTAATGATTTAAATTAGTAAACTTGATCCTGAATTTGCTTACAACTCCTACAGTCTTAAGTACATAAACTGTCCAATTGACTAAGAGTAATGCATAGGACTATAAACAATCCTACCTGATAAGAATTGTTTGCTGGTACAGGATTCGATATTCAGAAAATATTCAGCAAAGAAACTGATTGGGTAAACCTGTAGGGTCAACAAACTTGAATCTGGCTTTGCAAATTTGAGACCTTTGTTTTTCACAGGATGAGAAAAGTGACTGAATGGCTTGTTTCAGACATTTGTTAAAATTAATGAAATGACCAATTCTTGTTCCTTACATAATTTTGGTTCCAACAGTTGTTTTCTTTATTAGATCGTATTTTCCTGATTAATAAATAGAGTCATGAACAGAACTGGGACTGCATAATTGATTCTCTATCTTCATTATTATTATTATAAAGGAATAACTGAAGGATGAATGCTCAGTGTCAGAATATTAAATTGAGAAAACTCTGCTTTTAGAAGGTTCCTTTCCCCTCCACTAGGAACTACAGAGTCTGTAGGTACAATATGTACAATTTTTAAGCTAATTCTTGTAGTAATTAATCTGCTCTACACTTTGTCTCCTGACTACTTTTAAATCTGTCAGCGTTGTCTCCAGGCACATGGAGGACAAGAAGGTGCTCAAGACTAGTCAGCATGGATTCACGAAAAGGAAATCATGCTTGACTAACCTGGTAGCCTTCTATGACGGGATGACTAGCTGGATAGATGAGGGGAGAGCGGTGGATGTCATCTATCTTGACTTCACCAAGGCTTTTGGCACCATCCCTCACAACAGCCTCCTGGACAAGCTCCGGAGGTGTGGGATGGATGAGTGGTCAGTGTGGTGGATTGGGAACTGGCTGGATGGCAGAGACCAGAGGGTGATAATCAGCAGTACAGAGTCTAGCTGGAGGCCTGTGGTGGGTGGTGTCCCCCAGGGGTCAGTCCTTGGTCCAGTCCTATTCCATTTATTCATCAATGACCTGGATGAAGGCACAGAGTGCTCCCTCAGCAAGTTTGCAGATTTTACCAAACTGGGAGGAGTAGCTGACACCCCAGAGGGCCGCGCTGCCATCCAGAAGGACCTGGACAGACTGGACAACTGGGCGGAGAGAAACCTCATGAAATTCAACAAGGTCAAGTGCACGGTCCTGCACCTGGGGAGAAATAACCCCAGACACCAGTGCAGGCTGGGGACCGACCTGCTGGAGAGCAGCTCTGCCGAGAAGGACCTGGGCGTCATGGTGGACGACAAGTTGACCATGAGGCAGCAGTGTGCCCTCGCGGCCAAGAAGGCCAATGGCATCCTGGGGTGCATTAAGAAGAGTCTCCAACAGGTCGAGGGAGGTGATCCTGCCCCTCTGCTCAGCCCTGGGGAGGCCACATCTGGAGTACTGTGTCCAGTTCTGGG
>JAWLRI010000017.1:549981-575631 GCA_034781795.1 Crypturellus tataupa | reverse complement strand
CCTGCGTGTGCAGGGGGGTTGGACTAGATGACCTCTAGAGGTCCCTGCCAACCTTAGGCATTCTATGATTCTATGATATGGCAGGTCTGAACATGTCACACAATCCTGTAAAAGCAACAGTTTTTAGCTTTGAGCTAAGCTTGTTTTCCTTTCTTAAATTTCAATTTAGGTTAAAGTAAGGGAATCAGATACAGAACATCTGCCCTTCCTGCTCCTAAGTCAAATACTAAGGTGTCTGCAAATTTCTCCTGTTTTTTTCCTGCAGCCAAAATCTGCCAATTTTTGTGAAACTCAACAGCACTCATGTATCTTGTAACAGGCCATGTATGTGGCTTGCCCAGGAAAAGGAGGTTAGCTATGCTTTCTTTTAATGATCACTAAAATGAAGATGACAACTGAAATAATTTAATAAATATTTAGCACAAATGAGAGCTGATAACTGTATAAATATTTGCAAACAAAGAATTCAAATCAAGCCCAATGGCCTTTACATTTGCCATATTTGCCATATCACAATTGATAAAATTTTAGACTCATAAATCTAGTTGCAGCAAAGGTATCCGCAGGCCACACAACATGGTATTTGCTAATTTTTATAATTGTTGCTATATTCTTGTATTGAAATGACTTGCTGCAATGCAGAATTTAAAGTGATTGAGCTGTAGTTTACCTTGGCACACTTAGTTTGTGTGTCTTTGCTCTCTGCTTTCATATTGTTTGTGAGAATTAACTATTCACTTTCAAAATTATTTATTTCCATGATCTGATCCAAGTGCTAAAAGACAAGCCCTGAACAGTAATAAACTGTCATGGTCCTATAGAAGGAAGCTATCATTGTATGAGAGCTTTACACATGTGTGAATCTGGAAGCTGGAAGTATAATGCTAACTTGCATGCATTTTATAGCCAAAATATATATCAACATAAAAACTGAACAAGCTTGCTATATCTTTTAGTTCCCCCTTCTAAACTTTTCCCTGAAATGACTGGAGCTTATTCACCTATGTTGCATTTTATTCAGTTCTTCAATACTATTTTTAATATCCTGAGAGGCCTGCAGTTCTGAAAACCTGTATAATTGCTCTAATAGTTTTCATCTTGACATTTTCTCTACTGTATGCAAAAATAGAATCATGTGTTTCTGTAACATATGTTCAGTTGAACTTTTTGTTTGTGCTTCAAAAATGTAAATTAAAAAAAGAAGTTTTACAGAAGTACTAATTTAGGATTAAAAAAGGAACTAATGATGGGCAGCAGGTCTAATATTTGACATGTTTTAAAATAGAACAAACATTCATTTTGAGATTTAAGGTGTAATTACAACCACCATTACATATTTGCATTCAGATACTAAAGAAATACCTCCTCTGAAATGCGTTTAAATCACAGTTCTATTATCCTCCAAAGTTCCTCATTGGCAGATATCTATAGGGAGTAACAGAGGGAAGGAAGATGAATAAGGAAACTAGTCACCAAAACTAAAAGAAAAAAAATGACTTGGCAAAAAGTAGCATAATGACAATGAAATAAAAATAAAATAATAAAAGAAAAGAAAAAGTGATCTGTCAGGCAATCCAAGGAACATTTTGTTTTGATTCTACTTGCTTTTGTCTCACTTTCTCTTGTCAAGCAGACAATTATGTGGACATGTGTTTTCAGATGTTCTCAGACTTCATTTGCTGTTAGGGAGGACACATGGTTTCTAGAAAAAAAGGAAAATCAGATGCTTTTCAGATGTTGCTCCAATGCTAAAAGTGAAGGTCATTTAGTTTGTCCTTGGTCCCTTCTTCCTCTCTTTGTAAAAACATATTTTATATATATAATTTATTCATATTTATCACATCAAAACCAATTCTCTATGCATCTCCAAAAATCAGGAAAGAAAAGTTCTCAGCACTAATGCACTGTGTATCTTATCTCTTACCTATGTATAAAAAGAAAATAGAAGCCAATCTTAAAATACTTCTAACATTTTTGCCAGGTCAGTGGAAAGAGCAGGTAACAAACCAAAAGTATTATACCGCAGTTAACTCACTAATTTTTGCCTGGGTTCTTAGCCAGATGATAGGTATCCTTAACATCCTTAGCAGATGAATAAGGGCTTTTCTAGCCAAATGGGGAAAAAAAATAAGAAAAAAAACAAATAAACAGAAAAATCCAAACCCACTTAAAATTAATGTTCTCCATAAACTCGTTCTCTCTTAAATGCTTTCTAAAAGCTCTCTCCATTAAATCATATGACCTCACTAAAAATAAAGTGGGGAAAAATGCAATTCAACAAATAAAATTTGTGAAGAGAAAAAATTGTGAATGCAATTTATGAAGTTCACAAAGATAATATCTTTGATACAAGATTTCAGCTTCTTACATTATGAAAGAAGACATCCGCATTAGTAGCTACATATGTGAAACATTCTAGAAAATAATGTAAAGACTATACATAATTTACTAAATTGTGAAAACTAAAAAGAAAAATCAGAAAGACATGTGGTATCTTCATTAATGGCTAGTAGGAGTACTCTGGCTTTACCTTCTTAAATACTTACCATATTAAATTCTCTTTCCCCTATAGCTAACTTAGAAATTGATTAATTCAAAGTAAAACAATTTAGCTAGTTTGAGGGAAAATGTTTTCCTCTCTGGAGTAAGTATTATCATTCCTTTATGTGGTCTGACAGCAACAAAAATCTACAAAACTGTTTTAAAATTGTTTTGAGACTTGTCACTGCATTTTCCCCAAATCAGGTTCTCATCAAATCATGTAGCAGCTACACAAGGTTACAGAGAAAAATGTTCCCATTTTTTTCAGCATCTTGCTAGGGTCATTTACAGTCTATCAGCGCAATGTCTGCAAAAGATAAAACCTAAAATATAATAAATACTTTCCCATGTTTATATATTTCTTAGGTGTAATTACAGTAATGACCTCCTGTCTGATAAAAGTTTCAACAAAGACACAACTGGATGAACCTCAGCTGTAGTCTCAGCTGGGAAACTTGTTTACCTTATTTTGAAGGCTACAGAAGCTTTTACACTATTTAAATGGTTTTTCATTGTAATGTGCTACTGTCATGTAAAGTCTAGAACTAAGTTATACAACAAAAGGCTAAAGGCATAGTATCTGATAAAGCATATAAAGGAATTAATTTGTTCTGTCTTTCATCTTCTTTTATCCTTTTTTTTCCCCTGTACTTATAAGTAGAATAAGAAATGACAGTTCCACAACAGTTTGGATATTCAGCCTTGCCAAAGGGAAAAATTGCAAGAGAAAAGGCAAAATGCTTATAACTTTGTTACATTTTTTTATATGGGGGCATTTGTTTTGATTACTGTTATTGTGGGGGATTGCCTTCTTTAGCTAACACACACACGGAGCCCTAAACAAGCAACGTCACTTGAAACATCTGTTCTGACATCTTTTCTCACCTTTTTTTTATTGCGGACCTCATTTTACATTTATAGTTTGATTTTCTGATTATTTGAGTGATCTTTCTAGAGAATTAAGGTTTCATATTGAGTCAATTTTTATAGTGGTTGCTAGGTGATTCAATGCTAGGTCATAATGTCCAGAATTTTATATGATTATGTATCTTTTGAGTGTTTGAAAAAAAAAAAAAAAGCTATTAAGATACTGTTGTATGCATTTCTTTCTTCTTTCTCTCTCTCTCTGTGTACTTTTATCTTTCGCACTACTACAAAACAGCAATGTCAAGCCAGGGGGTGGATGTAAGAGACTGTTATGGATTGTGTTTGTCTCAACATTGTTGGCATACTATTTACCTGAACAACGTCCCAAATTTTTTCACTGGGAAGACCAGCTCAGGACCCACACAAGTACATTATCTCTCACCATTTGCACCTCCTAACTCTGGGTATCTTATCTCCGGGAAGACTGTAATATCAGCTATCTCCTTGGCATTGGAAGATCAGCTGAGACCTGAACAATGACATTCTCAGCAATACCCACCAGAGCAGCTCGCATTCGAATCCGGTAAAGAGGAACACCAAAAGCACACGGCGTGTACTGCCAGACACAAACAACACGTACCAGAAAACTTCAAGAAAATATGCAAACTCTTTGAGAAGAGGGACATAAAAGGACTACGTATTCCTCCCCTGGGATGCATGGCCTTCTCCCTCCCCAGAATATCACCTGAACCAGGATGCACGGTCTTCTGCTTCTGAACATCAGCTGCACCCGCGTGCGTGGCCTTCTGCCTGTGAATCATCACCTGCATCGAGATGCCATGGCTTCTTTCTCTGAACATCACTTGTTTTTTTTTCTTTATCTGAACATTACTTTTCTCTGAACATCACTTATTCAGGGACTCAAGTGCACCGAGGCACCTGTACCTGCAAAGAAGTGGAGCCAATGACACTTAGCTGGACTGGTGGTGGTGGTAACTATAACCTTGTTGCATGTCTACCACTTGCTTCCTTATCTTTCTTTCTTTTTCCCTTCTTCTTCTCTCTGTCCTATTGTGCTTATGAGAATAAAGCTCACAAGGTTGAATGGCATTTGATCCCATTTGTGTCTTAATCTTGCTCTTGGGATCTATTGAATCCTCCTCTGACACTGGATTGGGACAGTAAGTCTTTACAGAGATGGTGCTCCTCATTTACTATAAAAGATCCTTTAAAAATTGTAACCCCCAAAAAAGCTGACAAAAATATTGTCACCTTAGTAGCAATAGATATATTTTTATTCTGAACCTGCTTCACTCAAATTCATCACTAGCTCTGCAGAATTTTTTATTAGCTTTCAAAACAGTTTTTTTCAGCACAAGTCTAATAAAAAAGCTGCTTCTTCCTTAGGTTGTCGCTTCTATAATTATGGTGCTATTAGGCACTGAATAAGGTGATAGCAGAAAGCTATACAGTTACAGGCAAAATACAAGCATAAATGACTACTCAAGGGACAAGCCTTGCAACCATGGACTTCAGGAGGGTCTTATAGGAGGTGCTTATATCAGGAAGTACTTCATCAGTATTGAAACAGGTGTTAGGAAACTGTGTGGCCATAAGGAAGAGACTATAGCCACATTGCTACAGCCTGTGGCTGCTTTGCACCTGCAAAGCTGTGTTGTGTCTGGGTTGTATGATTCAGACTTCTAGGAAGTGATGGGAAATATATATCTTCTAACTTAATTTAATTGAAATTTGAAAATCTTGAAAGCTTTAAAAGCAATGTACTGAATATGAATTTGAAATTCCTACTGAAAATCACTAAAGAGACACAAAAATAGAGAAGAGAGTATCTTGAAAAATTCAAAAGTGTATTTTCCCTAAGAATATAAAAATGATTCATATTTTATTGTCTTGAAGTATAATCTTTTATAACATTTTATTTGAATGTTTTAACATTTTGTTATAACATTTTGTTTGAATGTTTTTTTTTCCGTTCTGTCTTTTATTTACATCATGTGTCGTTGTTAAAGCGGTATGGCTCAAATATCATGTTCATTTCTGATCATTCTGTCAGTGTACCCATTTTCATTTCAGTTGGCGAAGGGATAAAGAAAGAATAATTAAAGTTAGGAAATCTTAATTTCCTATGGAAATGGAACCAGATAGTACCTTTTTGATTCAGACTAAGAGCTGAAGATGTGAAGATGCCAATTTTATGTACATATATATATGTCTATGTGTGTATATATATATATATATATAAACCTGGAAGAGAACCCAACAGACATTCTTATTATGCAGTTATACAAATAACTACCAGTGACTGTGACTAATTTCTAAAATTTTTTCCTTTTTCTTTGTTTTTTTCCCCTGTTTCCCTCATTTCTTTACATGAAACTTTATTTATTTATTTGCTATAAGCCCAAAGCTAGTGAAGGAATGCATCTTTTTCCAGATCCTTTTCCTCACAAAACTTTCTTTACTCCTTTCTGCATATACCAGTATACTAAACTGTTTTCTTCACATCCTCCTTGATTCTTTCTTTTTACTGTAAGTACAAAAAAATATTGGAGCAAAAACATGGGGAAGAGAAAGTAAAGGAGAAAAAGAAGAATGATTCCTTTTATATTGCTGAAGGTATACATTTAAGTCAGCTGGAGTAATTCAATGCCTTTTGCAGAAAACAACTGTTTTGGCTGAAAAAAGATTATTTTAAATTATTTCTTAAATTGTTAATTTTATATTTCAAAATTGAATTTCTTAAGCTTGTACCTAAATACATACAATAAACATGAAAGAAAGATGCTATATCTTTTGCAGAATACCTAGTAGCAGGAGTACTATGTTTAAAGACTAAACTTGCACTGGTTCACTTCAGCAGATTATTGTCAAGCCACAGAAAATGAAAGAGAAACTCTTAGGAGGCAGAACCACAGACACTTGTCTTGACAGTAATACAGGTTTAAGGATTTCTGTCATTCCTTTCCTGGATATTCATTCCTATTTCCATTATTTTCCGGGTTCTGTTATGAACTGAATAAAGAAATTAATTTAATTTTAGAAGAAATCCTATAAAGGATATCTTAATCCATTTTTTGCTGAAATCTTTTATGCCACCTGTACTGCATAAGGAATATTAACAATTATTCTTTGGTCTGGTGAAAATAAAAATAAGTCCTTGAAGATGGAATAACTACAAAACTGAAGTTGCAGCAACTATTCAATATGTTTTTCTGCTACAAGACTGCTTTAGAGCTTGGATCAGAAACCTAGGAAGCATGGAATGGAGAGCCAAGATATGCGTATCCCAGGTTCTATTTTATGTCAGTTTTCAAATTGAAATCACCTGACTTCTGCACTCAACCATACTTGGAACAGGTGAATAATTCAAAGGGGAAGATCTCCCTTCATCCTCATTTTGTTTTGTAATAAACTTGCTTCTTCAAGAGGAATTGCAGAGTTACACAATGTAAGCACAGTATAAATAGAGAAAAAAAAAGGAGAGAGAAACCACACAGTAATTAAAATGGCCTTTATTTTTGTGTTCAAAACTTATTTTTGACACAATGTTCTCTGTGAAGACAAGCATATGGATTTTATTGTACTTCTATTCTGTGTCATTCCATTAAAGAGCTAACCACATTCACATTTTGACTGAAAAAGTTTGGATTGTGCCCATAGCGTTAATAAAGACATTCCATTTCCTGAAACAAATTTAACAATGACCCTTTTAAGAATGTCAGATATAGAAATTCATGAATGGTTATGAAATTTCACTAAAAGTATGACTATTTGACATATACAACCAAAAAAAATAATGATGATGCCTGTGAATGCACTTACATTTAAGATGGTAAGATAGATAGTCTAGCTGGTGTTTCAGAACGTACCCTGAGGTCATTCAACATTTTTGGTACTACATCTAGACAAACAGTACTTCAATATTAAAGGGTGAACTTTGCTGAAGATAATAGGCAGTAATTTTTTAAGTTCAAAAGATTTGTTTGCAGTAATATTAAAGAAAATGTCATCACTGTCTTTTGTTAATTCAGTTTCACAGTCATTCTTTATTCAACTATAGTAAGCAAAATGAAGAGTAAGATGCAAGTGTTTTTAGAGATGGAACTTTCTGATTAGCTAAAATAAAGTTTCTGAATAGTTTCAAATATTCAAACACAAAATATATGTGTAAAATCAGCAAAAATCCTTGAAAAAATTCAAAATTAGCTTCCAGAAAACTTTGAATTTTCTTCCTAAAGATCTGTCAAAAGTATATTTGAAAACCAGTTGGTGAATATTCTGCTAAAATCAGTGCATCCGTTAAGGTATGACATAGAAACAGGAAACTTCTTCCACTTCTTTATCGAAGAAAAGAAGAGGTGAAATTTCACCTGAAATGTGCACTGTCAATGTGTCTGTAGAGTTTCAGAAAATGAGAGGTAGAGTTTTCTGCATTGCTCAATCATATCAAGAGATTTTAAGAGATCTATGAAGAAATGACAAGCAATAAAAGTTGTCAAATTGATGCAGGCAAGGAGAGGCTAACAAAAAACATCATGCAGTCTTTAAAACAGCCTAGGATCCTCTCCCTCAGGACCACAGAATCCCCATCATACAACCTGTGAGTGCAAAGTTGAATTGCTGTTGTTGCTTACTCCTCATCTGTATTTGGACACTATATCCACAGAACCAGACACATAACATCCCTTCCTACATCCCCTGATCCTCCTGTTTATTTTAACTCCATGGAAATTGTGGGGGCTTCAGGCATTTTTTATGGGTCAAATGTTCTTCATACATGAAGTAGCAGAGATAACAGCCTGTTCATAGAATTACAGCAAGAAAATTCTATAAGACACATTTATAATATAGACAGTTAGGATGACTGATATGTTCTAAGCTTAAGGACAATATATTACTTCACTTCTGGAACAAACTTTGTAATCATGGCCAAATCTTTGTCTGAAGACAACAGATTTGTAAGTTTCAAAAAGTACAATTTTTCAAAATCTGACACTACAGGAACATGATGATTTACATTTTAGGAAGTGGATTCATTTGAGAAAATCTAGAGTAGCACTGCTAGTTATGTAAATCAAGTAGATAGTGAATATCTGTATGGAAGCAGAACTGTCTGTAGTTTACAGTTATTAAAGTTACTTACTCTGTGAAGAGCCCAAATGCAATCTAAGGTTTTATAGTAATGGTATCTACTGCTGTATATATATATATTTGGAGTTTAAATACTTAATTGTGTTTGTAATTGCAAAAAGAAAAATCTCAGGAAAAGGTAAGATACATTTACGTGTGCATTTCAGGGATTTTTTTTTTTTTTAAATCTACATACATACTTCTTTAGAAGGTGATAGTTGGTCCATAAAATATTTCAAGTAAAAGCTAAGCTGTTTGAAAACACATGGCTCTCGTCCACATTCTTTACCGTAATAATATAGATGTTACTGAGATTTCTTTACAAGAGACAAAGCAATGGGTTGGAAAACAGGGTTTTAAGCTTTGAATTCCTTTTTCCATTTTCCCTTTACACTAGGATTACATTCAAATTGCTGGAGTAACAGAATGTAATTGAGATTCTGAGAAGCTAATGGAAGACCATTATCTGAAGAAATGACATTGAAAGTTCCGTGTTTTGCAAAGGCATAGTTTCTAGATAACATGTACAAACAAAGTTTATAAAAATAGGGCTAATTCAATAAGTCTTTAGAAGTGACCTACTGTGATGGCAAATACATTTCCTTCCCTGGAAAGAAAGCAAAAAGCCAATCTGCTGCTACCTACCAGAAGACAAGGACTGTTGTGCATCTTTGTGGAATAATAGTTTTGTTATCTGGTGTTGCACCATTCATATCTCTGTATCAAGCTTTGCTGAGCCAAGGAAATCACCTTACAAATTATTGAGCACACTCCCTCCAAGCATATGTTTTGTGGTGTTAATGGTCAGTTCTGGATGTGTTTCTCTAAATAAACAAAGTACTAAATTTTGTCCTTCCAAAAGCAGGCCAGCATCTATCTGAAAGTCATTCTACTCTGGACAGATTAATTGAGAATAAGGATAATCATTCAAAAATATACTCTATGACCACATTATTTTGGCAAAATTAATTTTCTGACAAACCTTATGCTTTATTTGTTCATCTGTATAGTCTGCTGAAGTCTGGTGTATCCGGAGCCATCGCAGAATAAGGTCACTGCAGGTAAGGTTCATGACAGCATTTCTTCCTCTGTCATTTACTGCCTTATCTGTACTGCAAGTACAATGATGGCTTAGAGAGGTATTTTCCTGTTCTTTCCTAGATGCAAACAGGGCTTACTGGTCACTTTTCAGGATGGAGAGGAATAAGCAGAGAGCTATGCTGAGACCCATTTTATTCAAAATTTTCATTCTCCTTCTCTGGAGATCTTCAAGACCCGCTTGGATGCGCTCCTGTGCCATGTGCCCTAGGTGGCCCTGCATATGCAGGGAGGTTGGACTAGATGACCTCTCGAGGTCCCTTCCAACCTTAGGCATTCTATGATTCTATGATTCATCAGTCACCCGAAGAAGGAGGCTAAGAGTGAAATCTCTATGTTGCTGGTGACACTAAGGTATTTCAAGTTTTCAGATGCCACCCTGATAGTGAGCAAAGCCAGAAAAAAATAAAAAAAGACTTGCAAAATGAGCAAGTAAGTAGCAATGTGGCACTTGAACTTCAGTGTAGACACTTGTAGTGTAAAGCACCTTGGGAAAAATGGCCTAAGATGTGATTACAGTACACTCAATCTGGAATCAACAGTTGCAAATCAGGAAAGAAAGCTTGAAATTGTAAGTGACAGTCCTTTGAAGCCATCTGTATAACATGTTATGGAAGCCAAAAAGGCCAACAAAATGTTAGGTGTCATGAAAGGAGTAACAAGGGAGCAAAGAGAAACCAAAATTTTTACCTTACCTAATACATACCAAGTTCTCATCTGAAGAATGGCAGTCAAAGTGGAGAGCAAGACAAGAGGATGAGAAGAGACTAAAAAGACTGATATTCATCAGTTTGAAGAGGAATCTGACAGGGATGGGAGCCAGATTTTTTGGAGAGGTTATGTTTGAGATTTATAAAATCATAAAGCAGTGAATAAGGTGAATGGAGAGCTGTTATTCCCCAAATTCCACAATACTACAACTAAAGGAAAGCTATCAAAACTAACACGGAAATCAGCTTTAAACAGATATAAAAAGATACTTCTTTAAACAGTGAGCAGAGAACTTGTCTGGAGTCAGTTACAATTGGAGGATGGGAAGTCAGATAGTATCAGATGTTTACAAAGCGATGAGTTAAATCCATGGACCACAGGTCCAGAAACTCATACTTCAGGGAACAGGAGTATGAAGACAACAGATTGGAGGCAGCACCCTGCTCATATTCTCTCCTCAACTAAATTCTTTTAATAGTACTGTCCAAGGCAGAATAATGGGCTGAATGGACTGCATGTTTTGTCTTGCAAATGGCTCCATTGTAGACATGATTTAGTCAATGAGACAGCTGGTTTTGCTGGATCAAGATATCTGATTATGTTTTAACAGAAGTGTAAACAGTACCAGCATTTATTTGGCTTTTTCTTTCCAATTACATGAAGTTTTATTCACTGCACTGTGATCACAATGAGAGAGCACCATCCCCAGTAAATTTCCCAATCTAGATGAAATGCCAAGCAGTATATTTCATTTTGGGTTGTAAAAAGTATTTTATGAAACAGTAGTTAAATGTGTTCAAAAATATCATTTCTACACCTCATCTTCATGAGGAACTGCACCAGTCCATATGTAGATAAGTGATTTTTTTCCCACTATTTGTCATAATTTTCAACTTCTCTAATCTCACTTCACTTTTTTCCTTTTTTTTCTTTTTTTTTATAATCACTTTCATTGCTCTGATTTTCAGGCTAGCTATATAATCAGAGTACTCCACTGGTATTTCCAGAATACATACATTTTCTGTCCACGCTGATTCCCTATTGCATTGATTTCCCACAAAATTGTAATATTCTTACACTTTATATCATCCATTCTGTAGAATGTCATTTCTGCTCCTGCACATCCTACTCCATCCTTGCTGCATCCTATTTGAAAAGTACAACTGCTGTGCCAAGGCAGGATTTTATCTGTTTCTGCTACGATTTTCATATCTTTTTTTTCTTCATTATTCATTATTCTCATTTGTTCACTCTTACGTTATGCTATTTTTTTCCTTATTCCGTTTTTTAGAAAAATAGATTTATTTCATTTCTGACAGTAAAAGTTCAAATTTTTTTTTTTTTTTTTTTTTAAATGAATCACTTTAAAACTCCTGTCATGTTTTCTCTCAATGCACTAGACACTTTTAGGCCAACTTCAGAATTCCTTGTGAAGCCCAAGAGTATACATGACTACTAAAGTAAGATTTAATTAAAACAATAATGAACTTTAGTCCCTAAGATTGTGAGGGCTGTGAATAGGAATTAAGTTAACAACAAAAACATCACATCAGATCCATTGACTGGCAAAGAAGTCACTGAGCTGAGACAGGCCTTAGCATAAACTGCTACCACCATGAACAGAAATCACTTATTGCTAGCTCCCATAGTATGGAAAAAGAGAACATTACCAGCAGAACATTACCTGGCTTTATCTTGTCCAAATATCAGTTGGTGGCCATGAGCCTAACTTTGCCTCTGTAATCTACAGAAAGGACAGTAAACACTACCATTTTTCAGGTGGAATATACTGGTGCAAGTCAGCAGAAAAAGCTGAGAAAAGCTTGGGAATGGTTGCATTTCTGCTGAAAAAAAAAAAAAAGCTATTTTCTGAACATATGCAAATTGAGATTTTTGAATGTTAACGTTTGAGTGGATTCCATAAAAATCACATTGTTGTCATGAAAGGCAATGCTGCCAAGTTTCAAATCTTCTTCAGATTTGTGGAAGGAAGGGACAAACTACAGGTACTACTAAAAGCCAAAGATTTTATATAAGTCTATAAAATGTGACTTAGTTTGCCCAATTGTATTCTAGAAAACAGCTTAACTACTTAGAGGTTTTCTGGAACGTTTCACCATGGGGCAGTATGGCAATGTTTTAGAAAGTTATAAGCTACTGAAACAAATTCTACATTGTCATGTATCAGGCATCCTTCCTAATTTCGAGTTATTAAGATCTTCTTTTTCCTTTATCCCTGGTATACTCTGAAGTCACTGGACTGGTCTTAGTGTCCTGTGAAGTCTGGTGCTGTTCTTACACAGGATACTAAGTCTCACTAACATAATTTCAGCAGGAAACATTATTCTTTGCAGTATGTTTCTCTCTTCCATTTCTGTGTTCTTCTACAGAGGATAATTTTTCTGCTGGCCTTTGCAAAGGAAATAAACCCACTCTGGTGGAACTTCAATCTGCCATTGTATTTCAGTAGTGCATGAACAGTCCTATTTTTTAAAAAAAATAAACAGGCCTGCTCTGAACAAAACAGCCTTAGCATTACATTAATTTGTCAAAATATTTAAAAGGACAAGCAGATAGCAGATGGAGCAGCTATCCATAAGCCACAGGCAAAAAAAAAAAAAAAAAATCATGGAATGTCTGGAAACTTAAATTTTATAGTTTTCAAAAAAAAGTAACGACCATGAACTTTTTCAATTTCTCCCCCATGCTCTCCTAGAATGATAAATACTGAGATACTTAATACTACACAAAGTGTCATTGAAATACTTTCTTTGACCATCTGTGTGGACTCTGAGAAGACATTTGGCTGCCTCACTGAATTTCTTGTATCTCATTTTCCCATTGCTTTTCAAATCATTTGAAAACTGCCTGGAATAGATGTTTTATGGAAGAGCAAATAAATGCAGCTAGAGACCACTTTCCTGTATTATTAAAACACTTTTTATAGTTATATTCAGAGAAATAATGTTTCTATGCCATGAGCCAAATCCTTTCTACTCCACTCTTGAAAGAACAAGAAAAAAAAAAAAAAAAAAAAAAAGCAAATAACATTATTAATATTTTAGTTAACAGTAGTGTAATAAATTTTAGCTCCCATTTTCAGAAAAATTGTGTTAGTGTCTTGGATAGGAGACTACAGGATCAAGAAATATTTTACAGCTCTAGTAGCAATCTCTTCTTACTTCTCCAAAGAGCACGTTCCACAGTTTATAAATTATCTCTCTCTCCTTTCTCCAGGACATGTACACTTTGCTCTTTCTTCCTGTTATTTACAGCTTGTTTATGCCAAATATCTTGTTTTTCCAGACAATTATCTGCTTTAACTCAGAGAATATAACCTCATCTTGAGTTTTGTGCTTCTATTTCAGTCCTACGAAAGGTTTTATGCCCCAAACTTGTCTTCTTTTCCCAGTAGTATTAGTTACTAACTATTAAGTAGTATGATGTAAAATATAAAACTATTTTTCTGTTTAAGATCACAAAAGGTGTTTTCTTTTCAGCCTTAATGAAACATAGGTTGTAGATGTCTCTCCTGAAGCTTAGGAACCGTTAGTAGCTCTTATTAGATCTATAAGACCAGTAGCTCTTATTTATATCAGTATACAGATGCTGACATTAATATGCCATAAAGTAATATAAATACTGGGGAGGAGACTGAAATTTCAAAACAAACAAAAACTTCCTAATACATTTCAGACATCCTATCTGAAAATTATGCTTGAAATTCTGAGGTGCCCACTGCCTCTAATTTTAGTTAGCTTATTTGAAGTCCTACCGTTCCAGTGTTCACGCCCATTCCATAATTAATTAATTAAATCCACCAGAATAAGATTCCAAATCTTCATTTCATTAAGTGGATTCCATGATCATGAAGGTCATCATTATGGAATATGGAAAAACAACATGCTGAACAAAAAGAATTAATCAAGAAGTAATATTAAAATTGAAACACATTGGCAACATCAGCAATTAAGTAAGCCATCTGAAGAACTGAAGAAGAAGAAAATATGCATTACATATACATTATGATAAACTTTTATTTTTGTACAGGCACAATTTGTAGAGCTGTCATCTCTAAAGAAGCTTTTAATTTAGAGGTTTTAAGATTTATATTTCTCTTGACCTCCTAGTCTGCAAGCCAGGCAAAAAGAAATAAAATAAGAACAACAAACTGCCCAAGTAGCTGTTTTGCATCTACCCAAGAGATGGTCAAACCTTAGAGAAATTTGAAAATTAAACCCACATTTCCTGGGCTTTTAAATTAGATTTTGATTTCTATTTAATCCCTGCTGAAATTAAACCTTAAACTTTCTGCTCAATTTCTCAACTAGTTTGTTTAGTACCCTATCACTATATTTTGATGAAATAGCTCAAAGTAGCTAAAGACGGACAACGTATCTTGTGTCACTATGAATAACAGTTTGAAAAACAGTTTATATACATTTTCTGTTATCTACCTGAGCACGAAATAGTTTATTTTTAATAGTATTATTTGTTCAACATGAGTACAATTTGATGCTTCCAATGAATGCACAAAAATTCTTCTCAATATACTTTAAGTTTTACCTCATAGCGAGGGTAGAATTCAGTTAGTAAAAAAGTCGTTTATGGTTTATGTCCGCAGCCTCAGACAGTTAAAAATGAGCAAAATATAGCAGCACTTTGGTGGCTGAATTCTGTTGACTTGGACAACTATCACCTCAGTTTTCAAGCCGATAGCTGTTTTTACTAAGTATTAGGGCTAAAGATTGGCATTAATTTTTAGGCATCTGTCCATACTGTCTCCAGGCTCGATCCAGAACCTTCAATTAGATATTTAAATGTATTAAATTAGGTGCGATTTGTGTCCCAGAACAGATGTGAAGTTAACTACGTGATGAACAAGGAGCAAGGACCGGCTCGAAGTCATCACATAGCTGCTTATTAACAGCTGTCAGGGAGAGACATGTCTGAAACTATGACACGTTTGAGGCTTCCAGACACTTTCCATTCCTGGGCAAAGGAACCTAGATCCTCTTGGGATTCACAGAGTATGGAAATTTCCTGAAGAAAGGGGATTTCCATCCTTATTGGGGGATGGAAAAAAAAAAAAAAAAGAAAACAAAATGCTCACATTCTTCTCTTAGAATTCTGAAGGGAAAAGGCAATAAAAATGTTGCTATTCATGATCCAAATTCAGCCATCTGAACTATTTCACATGTCACAAAAATACTTCTGCAGCCCATGATTTTTAGACAATGGCCAAGACGTGTGCTGGACACCTCTATTTGAACAGCTGTCCCCATTCCCTTCCAAGCTGAGCGGTCACGTGGCAAGATGAGTTGCATGTACCGAGCTTGGCCAAGAATCCAATCCTGACCCGAGGAAGCTCCTCCTCACATCTTTCCTATCCCAAGTAAATATGCTTAGTGAGGGTAAGGCCAACTTCTCTTTGTGCTCTCTTCCTGCCCATCTCTCTCAAAAGTCTGACAGAGAAGAGTGGGCCCCAGCTCAGCTCTTCAGCCCTGCTCTAAGTGCAGTTCTTGGGAGACAGATCATTGCATCCAGTGAAGAACCAAACAAATCCAAATATATAACTAATATATAAAAGTTTAATGGAATTGTATATTTATAATTATTTTTGAAATGAAGTTGTCAGCCTACACAGAGCTACAGCTTCCACCTTTTGTTTCCTTGCAGTTCCACTTTAAAAGAAATAGCAGGAACCAATGCATTTTGTAAAAAAGGAAATCTTACCAGTGGTCCAAAAATACCAGAATGTGCCTCATGGTTTTAGATGTGTTCTAGTCTGAATGCAGTTGAATGAGAATGCCTGCAGATTTATGGCCTCTCCAGGGCTTCTGGATTGTAACTATAGACTTAAATACCAAAATTATTTTGCTGGACATACTCTGAGCTTTAAATTGCCACCCAGGGACAGAGAGATCTAGGTTCACATCTCCGATTATTTCTAGCAGTGATATTTAAAAGTGAAAAGCATAAATTCACATTTATACATAATAATACTGGACTTATAATAGAAAACTATTGGAAATATTTCTGTTTAAAACTCAGATAATATTCTATTAAACCAATACTTCTTGATCAACACCAAAACTGGGCTAGAAAAATGCAGTTTAAGTCACATAAATAAGAAATTCAGTTCAGTGATGTCAGGTTGACATTTCAACCCAGCTGTTCAGAAATAAGCAAGAAATTTTCACTGTGGTTACCATCAAGAGCCTTATAAAATGCCAAAGAACATCACAATTTTTCACTCTTTCTTGAAATTCTATGTAGTAGGTTAGAAATTCAAGTATGCCTGCAAAGAAGACAGGTGGGCAAATCATTTCTAGAAAATAAATATTAAAATATTCATCAAATAATATGGATGAATAATTCTTAATTGATATCAAAATCATCTTGGCAGAATTCTGTACTTGGGTGGAATCTGTTGGACGTAAAAGTGTTTGTTATCTGTCATTTTTATGCCTTTGATATAGATAAAGTATGAACTGAATGCATGATAGCTAGTCCTTGAATAATTAGAGACTTTCTTTATCAAAAAATAGAGTGACTTCTTCCTTCCTGTCTTTGCTCAAATGTCTTCAAAATAGCTAACGTTGAATAGACTCATACTTAGGAAAATGTTTTTAAAGTAGGATTTTAATAACAAGCTCATAGATATCAAATTCGATTTTCACATTTCCAAATATTTTCCTTTTTTACGTGTGGTACAAAAATGATTACTAAAAAAATACATGAAGAGAAATAAAAATTACAAAAAAACAGACATAATGAATGATAAGAATAAAAGAAAATAGGCTTGTCGGCTGTTGTCAATCTCATCAATAAAATATTTAAATACTGCATAGAATCAAAAATTTTAAATATATAAAGTGTGACATATTCCAGAAAGCAACTTGATGGCCATCTGCACATAGTAATACACAGTTTCATCATCATGAATGTAACATGGATCTTGAGACAGGACACCAAGTAAAATAGGCCACAGGCATTTTGGCTTCTCAGTGAACAGAATCTATGATGCTTTGTTCAAGATGAAAGAAGAAGAAAAAAGCACCGTATAAAATTAGTTTCATAATGATCAAACTGTTCACCCTTTGTTACATGGATAGTGGGAATGAATGAATAAGAACCTTTGCTAAAACAAATCTCACCTTGTTTGATTTCCCCAATAAAACTTCTGATTAAAGGATTAAAAAAGAGACAGGATGACATTGATTTTAATTTAAATTTTTTGCTCAAAATCCATTAAATGAATAATAACTGCCAAAATATATTAAAAAATGTTCCAGTACTTGAGAGTATATTTCAGAACTTGAGAGCAAAGTCAGCTCAAAACCAACAAAGTTGGAGAGAAGGAAGATATAGCGGTTATAGCATTGAAGATGTAGTATTATAATTTTTTATTTTACGGTAAAATTTAGGATGGCAATGTCTTTGCTAAATTTATGGTCTTTGACTTTTTATGTTACAGTAGTTGTATATATAATAATAACATTAAAAAAAATCAGAGTCTATGTTTTCAAATTACACTTTAGCAAATAAGCTTCTTTCATGGGAGTTTTTTTTTTTTTTTTGATATTCAAGCAGAAAAAACAATCCTGATCAAGTTTTAGTCATACATAACTATCAGTAAGAAAGCCTGGTAAGCATATGTAATCCACTGTGTATGTAACTAATTTCAGCAAATTTCCTGTGATCATTGTGCCAAAAAGGCCCAGATCAGGTGGGATTCTATATATACCAAGTCAAATTTACTTCTGGTTGTTTATAAATACTGATAAACTTCAATATACATATTTTAATAGCATATTTATTGAGGTTAATCAAAGCTTTTGTACTTTGAGCTTTGCCAATATGTACTCTTCTCACAAAAGACCATATTTACAGGAGGGATTTAGATATCCACCCCTGGCACCAGACTGAAACACTGAGATTCTAATATGTCTGTCTAATATAACCAACAAATTATGTGCTGATCCACATCTGTCTCCAAAAAAAGACATCAAAATGTTCAACACCCTTGTTCAAAGCCAGTCAGAATTTCCCTATTCATCTTGTCCTGACTTGATTTAGACATTTAGACTAGCTGTTGTGCAGGAATCTCTCAGCAACATAGTACTGGACACCCAACAGATTTATAGGAAAAGGATTTAAAGTATACCCTATTTTTCAGAATTTTCTACAATCTGATCACATGCTGCCTCCAATAGCGCTTACCTCTCTGGACTGGTGGTCCCATATATGGAGATTTGATACTTAACTTTGCAATGCAGATTCCACCAGAAAGTTGAATACATCATGAGCTACCAAGAAAGCAACTAGCCAGATAATTCACTGAGTAGAAGAAAGAGGAAAAAGTGCACAAAGAACAGTCTAGACAAACTGAGGTGACATCTGGTACCATACAAAGAAGACAGATGACTCATGAGCAAAAAGTTTTAAGGGTATTTCTAAACTTGAATAAAATATCACAATGAAATCAAGGGGCTTTTTTTCATGTTGGAAGTTGCGAAACAATTTATTTATTGATAGATTATTTGTGTCTCTTTAAATCAGTCAAGCAGTAAATTGTATGAATCCCTGAAATAAAATCTGCTTAAGCCAATTATTTCACAAAGACACCCTTAATCATCACAACTATCTCTATAGGAAACATAGATTTTTGTACATTTAAAAAATATATTAGCCCAATACATATCAGGATCCTATATTAGTAACTCTAAGGAAGAAAAATCATTGATATTATTTTGGTGCACATAGAGAAATATTTAGTTAAAATGAGGTATAAATATCCTTGCAAAAGAAACCTTGTCAAAAACTTGTAATGTCAAATTGTCAAATACAAAGTAATGTCTGACATGAATTGTTCAATGCATTTTTTTCCAAAAGATCCAAAAGATCTACCTCATAGGATATAAATTATTTCAAGTACCAGGTCTAGCACGTATTTGATATACATGGCTGGATTTCTGCCAGTATTTATCACCTCCTCCAAACAAAAGATACATGCTTTGAAACAGCTTATTCTGGCATCGTTTTAAATGACCAGTTGTGTTTGAAACAAGCAAAAGCAAATATGGTATTTTGGGAGGTATATGATGGTCATTCACTCATACAACAGTGGTACCTGCCAGCTTGTAGGAGTTAAGCAAATAAGAACTGGTGGCATAAAAGAATAGCCAGATAGCATCTACTTTCACATGAAGGAAAAAAGACGTAGGAAAATCATCTCACTGGCAACCATACTAAACAGAGAATGCAAATTGTTACCTCAAACATTTTTCTCAGAGACTGTGGAAGCAATAGAAAAAGCAAGAATCAAAAGAGGAAGGTAGAGCAGAGCTAGCCCAAGGATGTTCAGACAGAATTACTTGGCAATTCCATTTATATAGCTTTTTTAGATTTCATCCAGGAACAGTATACTGCCTGCATCTGTTATCCCATCTTTTAGAGGTTTTCTCCTTTTTCTCAAATTCCTAAGCAACCTTTGTCATTGCACTACTTTTATTTATTTATTTATTTATTTATCTATTTAAACACCTTTTTCTCTTTTGCCTAAGGGTCATCTTCACACAGCTGTTCCCTACAAAGCCAAATGCACTCTACTGTATCTGGGATAACTTCACTCAATTCATTTGTGGCAGCTGCTAGGATTTTGTTTCACTTGACTTTAAAATGAAGATGAAAGGAATAGCTGAGAAACCTCTGCTTCTGGAAAGAGGTAAGTGAATATAAGGTAGCTTTGGCTTTCCAGCTCATCCATTACTTGGATAAATATTAAATTACTGAGAAACAGTCTTTTGCTTTACCTCATTCTAGTTTCAGACTACTTATGTGAATTTGCTTGCAACTTGGCAGTAGTGGGAGTTCCCTGAGTCCAGTTAACTCTTCCATAAAAGCAGATTAAACCAGGAAGAACTTTTCTATAAAATAGTTTTGCTTGACTGCAGCCTTAATCCCCTAGGTTCTTTGACAAGTATTGACAGAAATAAGACTTATAATAAATATTATGATAGTCATGTTAAAATGTCAGATATAACTTGTAATTTTTTTAATTGTACACAAAAAGATACACCAGTGGAGGTCTGGCTTTGATATTGCAGTAATAATATTTGTTGTAGAAGGTTAACCACATTCACACTTTTTAACAATGCATACAAGTCTATGCTCTAAAAGTTATGATTAAGGCATGCAGCACCATAAAATGTGCAACTGTTATATACAAAATACAATACACTGTTAATGTGGTTTTTCTTTTAAAACACAAAGAATATTGATCAAAGTGGGAACAGCTTTGATGTGCCATGAACTCAGTTAAAGCAGTAACTTTACAATGTGCACAATGTGTTAGACTGTAACTGGAAAGGATTACCCAGGAAAACACACTTAAAAATAAAATGCATTAACCTAATTCTTGTGGGAGAGACATAGTGTTTAAATATTAACTTCAGTTGGAAAGAGCCAGACAGCAGTTACCAACAACTCCCACAGTCCACCTGCTTCTCCACTCTAGGCTTTGAAAAATAGATTGCATAAATCTGAAAGGATAATTAAAAATCCAGTTGCATCAGGTTTGGGCACAGCAAGACTACTCATTATCATGACTTCCCCATCTGCTGATTTAGCCCACAACTCTTCTGAACTTGGCACTACGTCCAGTCAATTGAGAAGGAAGATTACTCTGTGTAAGCTCAGTTTGCTAACTGAGGATGCAAGGATAAAATTTATTTTACATTTTCCACAATCTTACATATGCTACTGTCTCACAGAAGGCAGAAAATATTTCTCCTACTGAACAAATAGTGACTTTTCTTCTATCTTCATCTGTGTATACCTGAAGTAACCCCCAAATGATTGACTGTTTAGCAGAAACTTTTAATTTTTCCAACCAGCTTTCAATAATGCTATTACAATTCAACTTCTACAGGAGCAACATTGCTATCACCTATATAGTTCTCTCATATATTTGTATATGTGTGTATATATATATACATATATGGTAAATAATACATGGTATTTCACGGTGAGTCAAAAGTATGCAAGGGGTACTTAGAAATTACTGCATTGTGGCTATACTTCAGTCTTTCTAGGCACTTTGTGGGAAGCACTAGCAAGATAGCAAGATATTCAACTAATAGGATCTCTCTTTTGCTCCCATTGACAGGCAAATCCTAAAGGAAACTTAGGAGATGGGTCTTAGAAACTTACATAAAAGTATGCTTGCAAGTAGGCCTGAGACTTGTTCATCTTTTCAATGTACGTATAATAGCTGCGCAAAAAGGAGCAAGGCAATAAAGAAAAAGAGCTTCTCATATCTTTCAAAGAAAATACTGTGTTTCATATATCAGGACTTACTATAGGCCTTTGTGTGTTCCTCCTTATTCATTTTTACAGCTAAATCCAGGAAAAAGGAGAAAAATGTATGTTCACATCAGTATTTTTTAGTACCCTTCACTAAAAACTGCTCCGTAAAAGCCTTCAAAAGCTTTAGACTGAGGTTTCTCATTAGAGAATACAGAAAGAGTGAACCTTGATGGTTTACAGACCAAATATGAAGCTTCTTGTATCAAGGAAACTATCCTAACTCTACCGCCAAATAAATGCTTGGTTATCAAAGAACCAGTCTTACGATCTTGCTGTACAGTCTGTCCTATAAATTAGAGATAGATGGAGGAAAGCAACATTTAACTCCTGAGATAAATTTTATGTTTCATTCTAATCTAAGTTTAAAAGTGCAATGTAGCCTGGGGCTAGGATTCAATCAAGAAAACTCACAAGATGATGGTTTGAGGCAAAGTGTGGAAAAGAACTTTAAAAAGATTAAATTGAAACTAACCCCAAATTTAAAAAATCTGTTGTTCTGTTTTTAGAATTCAAAACAAAAGCATATGCAATCCTCCAAAAGCTATTATGTATCTACTTTTTTTTTTTTTGTGTCACATAATAGAGGACCATGAGCTTATGGTGCTTTTTTTCCCAATTTCTGACACTTGTAATATAAACCTTTCCACATTTCTGTTAAAAGGATCTGTTAAACATATTTAAAACACAAATAAGTATCTAGCCAATGCCAGCTGGTAGTTATTGTCTTATGTCCATGTAAAGTATTGGGATATAGTTTTCCAACATAAAAAAAATGTCACTCAATGTAATCTTGAATATCATTTTAATATCCTGATGCTTTCTGTAAAGAAACTCTGGCAAGAAAACGAGGCATCTGCAACTAAATTAGACCCTGTGACCCTCTTTTTTTCAAAAGACAGGGGAAAAAGTATTTTTAGGATTCAATTAATTCAGCATCTCTTAGACACCATGTTTACGATGAAAGATATGACAAAAAAGTCTTTCTAGATCAAGTAATTATATTGACTTTATCTCTACTCAATATAAAGGAACCAATTTTCCAATTAATCAGCCTCATTAAATGCTTAGCCAAGTAATATGATATATGGAGCAAGAATGAGAGTATAGGACTAGTAAAATGACAATTCCTACCTAAGGTTCTTATACCAGTGTTATCACACACAACAGTGAATTGCAATGCTCTTACAGTTCTTAGACACAAATAGAATTGCTTTATTGTATTTTTTCCAAGCTTAAATGTAAGCTCCTGTAACACAAAAGCATATATGGAGCATACTAAAAACTGCTGTTTGCATTCTAATACTAGCACAAGCTATTACAGTGAATCATTCACAAGGCAAAACTAAAATGAGGAAATTAGACCATAGTAGCTGAATTGCCACTGCATATAGAGACACTCTCGTGGAATATACTGTTAATGAAGTGAACAAAGTTGAATTCAGTCCTTGGTTATTTCTAATTCCTACAGAATATGCAGGTTACAATTTTGAAACATACTAAATTGATAAGGAGCAGCAAAATTTCTCAACTACCAACTGTGGCATTTTAATCACAAGCCCAGACTACTGTGCTTACTAATTCATTTTTTATTACCAAGTTTCTAACCATCTTAGAAAGTTCAGCTTAGGGAAGCTTCTATTTTACTGTATTTCTTATGACATATTCAATTCAGAATCACAGAAAATGAATAAATATTGTAATAATCCATTTGGTCTTCTTTCTATTCTTAGCCCTTTTCTTATAGATGCTCTAATTTAAACTCATTTGGCCTCAGTTGACTGGCTTGCACTTACTTTCAGGTCAGCTGTAAAAACTCTGCAGTTTTTATAGCATTCAGGCATCATAAAGCTAAGACTAATGATGTTAAGTGAACAAAGATTAATAAAAACCATCAGAGCTCATATAACATGTTGATTCTGGATCTATGCAACAAAGTTATAGACTGCCAGTGAGAAGGGCTACCAGTTTTCATGAAAAATAAAATATGGAAGCTCACAACTGATATATATGGTTTAAATGTTTTATGGCTGGACTTAACTGCAAATATATTTCTTCATCATAAAGCTGTAGGGTTTTTAAAAGTACTACATAACGCTACTGGAAAAGACATCTGATAGTGAGGAGAGAGTGACGCAGAGAGTGAAGGAAGAAATATGGTACAAAATAGTCTTGAGAAAACACTGCTTTGTCCTCGCCCTCGCATGTATCAGACAGGCAATGTTTTTATTACCTTTGCTTAGAATGAATCTTCTCTCTGTCTGGTATTATCTGGCTCATTTCAGGGTAGATATATCTGAGTTAATTAGAATTAAGTTTGAACTTTGTCTCCCAAAATCTTTTCCTAGAATCCTTATCAGAAGATTATTTTATGTGTACTCATCACCCAGATCCTATAACTAGACCCAAGAAGTCTTTTGCAAAATAGCTGAGACAAGCTCTGTGATATATTTAAGCTTGGAAAAAACAATGGCAAGTTTAGACTTCTGGCAAGTGTATTGTCAGACAGCTTATTCACAGAGGCATAAAATATGTACATTTCTAAATGATTTCAGACTGAACTACTTGCAGTCAGCACTTCTGTTAACCAGTTCTTCGCTTCAAAAGAAATCAGAAAAATCCTTTTGATATTTTGGAAAAAAAAATGGCAGTTTTGTGGCTTATTTCATCGAAATAAATATACTAGCTAACAGTTCCTTATTTTATAAAAATGTTTGTGGGTACAGAGAAGAAAAAAGGGGAGGGGGGAACATGAGAATAAACAGATTTTATCTAACTAAATTGTTACAGGTCACCAATAAGTATTTTTTACAGAACCATGGCAAAGATATATATTCAAACTATTTGGTGTCTGAGGGATTTGTTGCTTTTGCCATAGTATGAATTTCAAACCTAGGTGCTAGAAGTACCAGAAAAGCTCGGAGACTTGGAGGCAGCAGAGACTTGTGTGTGCATGCACCTCCTCACCCCTCTGCACAGGGGTTGGAGATGAGGCTTCGTGGCTTGGAATGTGAGGCAGGAGCTCATGCCAATCTCTGTGTAGGTGGACTGGCTTTAGGAAAGGAGTTGCAGCATTGAAACGCAGGGATAGCAGCAGCATGGAGCAAAAAATCCACTGGAGACAGGCTGGGCCTAGTGGTTTTGACCAATTTCTGAACTGCCTTCAGCACATCCCCAGTCTGCTCTTCTGTTCTATAACTATGCTATAATTAGTGCAATTAAAAGCGAAAAATAATGAAATGCCAGCATACAAAGTTGGCTGGGATCTCGCATCTAGTTCAAACAAACTTCAGTCAGAGTCTGGAGGACTACATAAGCTACACTACAAGCGGTGCTTGTTAAATAATGACATCAGTTTTTAATGTTAATTGTAATTAATTGTTAATTACAGAAACATCATTTTTAATTACTAACATCAAGAGACTAAATTTCAAAATATAAAGAGCAGGGTTCAATTTATATTCTAACCTCAGAATTAAATTTTCCGACTTGCTCATGCTCAACTTGCCCAATCCAGCCTTCACAGCAGTGCCTCTTCTATCAAGCAGAGCACAGAATAGATCCAGAATGGAAACAAAAAGGCAGCACAGTCCTAGTCATCTTTCTCCATCTGTGCTTCATGTTCCATTTGTAAGGTTAGGAAAATACTTGTATGTTATTAAAAAATTCACCAATTCATATTGATTGATATTGGTATAAAACCCAAACTTAAGTCTTATAAGTTTGTCTTTGGAGGGAGTCTGTACAGTTATTGGCTGTTGTCATTAGAATGAGGTGAGGTCAAAGCCCATCCTCAGCTGTACAAAGAATTTCTATTCATATGCATTAATAACCTTCTGGAGGGCAGCTCTGCAGAGAAGGACCTGGGCATCATGGTGGACGACAGGTTGACCATGAGGCAGCAGTGTGCCC
>JAWLRI010000017.1:477650-549892 GCA_034781795.1 Crypturellus tataupa | reverse complement strand
GCCCTGCGTGTGCAGGGGGGTTGGACTAGATGACCTCTAGAGGTCCCTTCCAACCTTAAGCATTCTATGATTCTATGTGACTTATTTATTAAAATAGAAATGAGAACCATAAAGATTTTTTTCCTTTTTTTTTTAATGGAAAAACAGATGATAGCAGCATAGCATTTGTGATAATGTAAACCATATTTAGTCCAGTTTCTCATAAAGTGTAATTGGTATTATCAAAGAAATCATCATTAGTAAAATAATGAGGGTGTAGTAGTACTCAGTATACACATACCCTAGAATTTCAAAGCACGAGTCTGGAAAATTAATCCCATAAACCAATAAATCTGTAATGTATCTGTCATGTGTCACTGAAATGGATCACAAGGATAATTTATGGAATGCAACTCTCATTCGGCAACAATCTGCAAATAACTCAAAACATGTAGTCCATATAGCAAAACTAGGAAAATTATTGTCAAATTTCAATATTAATTTTGCAAAGTCTTCTCTTCATAAGTGCTGATTAAGTAGCTAAATGATGAACACATAGGTAATTGCTGAATATTGATTCCAGTGACCTGGGTGACAATAAACCTTTATATCTCTGACATTGCTTACTATCTAAGATCATGATACAGTATTTTTTAAAAGTAAAATAACATAAAAAAAATCAATTGACTGATCATTAACAAACAAACAAAAACAGGCATATATATGAAGTTTCCAATTAAAGAGAGAGATCTCATTCATCAGTAATTCCCTACTCTTTCCAGGTTTGATACAACAATAACATAGTCATTGTTGGCCCAGGTCACGTAGTGAATCCATATTCAAAGCATCTTTTTGTTTTGCAGAGAGTAGCAATATTAACACATGTTTTTAAGGCACTCAATATGCACACTTTATTACACTGAAAAACACTGCACTGTATAGCCCCTTGCTCAAATGCTGTGCAATTACTTTAAGACACAACAGCAGTGAATTTCATTCTCTGTAGGCAATAAATACATAAGCAGTGTGTTCCTCCTCTGGCTTCAGAAACCTCTGATTTTTATATAAATAAAATCTTAATTCTGCAACACAATATATTGAATTGCCTACAGATAGTAGCTAAAACAGTAAATTCGCAGTATTGACAAAGAATAGCTTAAAATGAGAGCTTAGGGTAAAGTCAAGTGGTGACATACATTTTGTTCTCTGCAGATAATCTCACACTCTAAAAATATCGAGAGATCACTAATAGCCTTTATTTAAAGGTCACAATTATTTTGTGACCTTTTGCATTGCATTGCATTGCAGATAGCATACAATAACTAGAAGAATACAAATTTGTTGATCTTTTAGGCAGACTAACTATGCTTTCATCTTAAAGATTTTATAATTTCACATGAAAGATCTTGCACTTTACACCTCAAAGGGTAATATGGAAGTGAATGTCTGTAGTTACACTTACTGTCTTTGTATGTGTCTTATTGTAAAAAAAGCAAAGAATCTGACAATGGAAACAAAAAAAAATCAATACTAACTATGCAACACTGGAAAAAATGAGTAAGAAATCAATCATTTCAGTAAAATGAGTAAGGATGATACTAAGATGATACTGCCATATCTGTAAAAGAACAATCACTTAGAACTTATAAATGTCTAGTCTAAGCTTTCCATAAGGTTCTTTTCTTAAAAAAATGGTATGAATCTGCTACTTGCCTAAAAAGGGTATTGAGATTTTGGTTGAATTTCAATATGGAAAATAAATCAAAATGCTTCTTGTTCTTTGACCTACTTAAGTCATTATAATATTTAGAACTTGGTGAACTTTCTTAATAGTTCAAACCGACATGATCCTGTTGCCCCAGATAATGTAAGTTAGGAGTTTTTTATTAAAGAAAAAGAAAGCAACCAATCTTTTGCTTGAAGGTAAGATATGCTATGGGCAACATTTTGCAGAGAAAAAAAGAAATACACTATACACTAGTTCAGAATAACTTTAATCCTTCTCTTACTGCGCTCAAACTAAGAGTCTAATCAACTCTAGAATGTTTAAAAGTATATATATATCTTTGCTGTAGAAATCTCAAAGGGGATGAGCTGAGTCTGAAAATAATTGACTTTTCAAAGTTTTTCTCAAATTCAGATGTAACATAAATCATGCTCTATGGCACCTTTACAAAAGTAATTTAGTGTGTTGAGGCAGCAAATGCCCAGCTTTCTATTACAAAACTGTTCTCTTCTACATAAACTCTGTGTGCGACAATCATTCCTGCTTTTAAGTCATCACCACAGGCATAACATCCTTAGAGGTTACTGAACAGGCTGGAGCATTAAACAGCCCCAAAATGTACTATTGATCTAAAAAGGCAGCATAATCTCCAGAAAGTGTGTCTTGTCCACAAAGCACAAGAAAAATATTCTTACCACCTAAAAAAAAGTGGAATATCTCCCTCTTTGACATCTTTGACTCCCATTAAATCAGGAACAACTCCTTCTTGAAACTCCTGTTGAGGGAGGGAAGAAGGGACGGGAGAGGAAATAAGGCCAATCACATCTTCCGTCCTCCTTCTTTAGATGGTCTTCTTAACATTTAAAAAGTCACCCAATTTTTGATGGTGGGAAGCATGCAACCTGGAATCCTGGACAGAGATATATGGCTTTGTTCAGCCTTGTAAATCTGGGCTTTCAGAAACAGATAGTGATCACCAGCCCCGGACTACTACGCATCTTCTCATCTTTTAAAATCTGTGCTGCTACCTGATCAATTAATATTATTAATTAGTGGCATTTTCTTCCAGCCACTAGATGTCTCTGTGGACTCCAAGTCCAGGCAGGTAAACAAAGATGACAAAGTTGCAATTGTTTTAGCAATTTCCTTACCTGGGACATGATATGAATGGCTGAGGGCTGCTAATCTCCCTATTTTATTATCTGAACTTATGCTAATCATTACTATAAGTAAAAGCCATTACCTCAATTTAAAAATATCACTGTGTGTGTGTATATTTTTTTTTCTTTTTGAAACAAGCGATATTATTTCACTGCATTTCTTACTCGACATCAGGGATGAACCTCAGTAAATGGCACTCATGCAAAATGTTCCCCTTTTTAATACTTTTTCTACTTTTTTTTTGGTTTTGGATCAATTATGCTGGATTTGTGATCTGAACAGCACAGTCAAACTCTCAATAATTTCAGTTCCTATTACACCTTATAAAATATAAACATTACAAAAGTAATATCTAAAAGAGAAGATTAATATCTGCAAAAAATCTAATGTGTCTACAGAGTAACATCTAAAATTGGCAAAAGATTTAATAGTGACAAAATAATCACATGTATATTTTCAACAAGAAATTACTAGCAGATCATACAAAATGCCCCAAATTAGGAAGTTTATTACTCAACTTGGAGTGCTGTTCAAATGCTATGTAATCTCCATTTCTAGCCACTTCATACAGCCTGCAAGGTATTTATTTGGAAAATTTGTGTTTAGATATTGTGAAATACTACTTTTTGTTGTCTAAGAGGCAGATTAAAAAGTGTGTCATAAAAAAAAACAGAGACTGTGTCTGCACAGTCCATCCCTATGCTGACTAATACCTAAAATACATGACCAAAACATAAAGCACTAATATTGCCCTCATCTTCTGCCTTTACTCAGAGAGTATCCTGTTCCTAGCCTCCGGTAAGGACTGGCACGCAACCAAGAACTCTGCCTGACACTTTGCAAGTCTGTTATACTCACGTATCACCATATCAGAACAAAGTGTTATTTAAAGTTGTCTGAACGTGTTCATTTATCACTGTCTCTTTTCAGTACCAGAAGACCTTGGTGGGGTTCTTTGCTGGTTGCCTATTAACACACTAGGCTATTTGAATTTCAATTAACACATTTTACAGCAAAATGCTCGTGATGCTTGTATGGGATAGGAAAAGGTTCCAAACAATGCATGAAACTGCACCAGCAGTCTCCCAGTCAAAGCTTAGAAAACAAATCTCATAGCTCCAATTTAAGAAAGCCTTTAAGTAATTATTTGAAAGTTCTTTTTTGGGGGAATTATCACTGAATTATGCTGACTATATCATGTCTGATTTTCTCTCAAAAGAAGATAACAAAACAAAAATGTAAAAAGTATTTTTGTAAAAAAGACCACTTCTCTTATTAACATGTTTTTATCACATCAGAGGATGGTGAGAACTGAAAAATGTTAATGTCTATTTTACAAAAAGCTTTTACTATATTCTCCGAACAGGCCATGTGTAGGATGATAGGGCAAGCGCATTCCTGTTGATTGCAGTCTCACCAGATTGTACTGAAAGCTGAATGTCATTATTAGCAGAATGATAAAAAATACAAACAAGATACCCTAGCCTCCAAAATACAAAAATATTTCTTTTTCTGTGTCTGGATTTTTGCTGCAGTTTTCTCAATATATTTGATTTAGGAAAAGATCAGAAATTTTAATTGTTTAGGATCCACTTTGATCTCAGGCCCTACAAAGAAACCAATTTTCTTGAAATAAACTATAGGGATATTCCTCAGTCTTTTTTGTTCATTTTTTCTTGTTTTTTCTTTTTCTTTTTTTAAAAAAGGATTCCCAATGTGCTAGGTGTTAATACTTTGTTGCTCTTTGTTTTTGCTTTGGCACAATTTAACAGCCATATTTACTTGCTGCTGTCAGAAAGGGAAACATGATGCAGCTGAACTGAATTAAGTTATTTACTGTGGCAAACTAATGCATTGCCACTGAGGATTGTGAAACTACAGATATCTTAAGATTGTAATCCTTATATATGGATATAATCAGGAAATACTGGAAAAATCAAAAAAAATCATTACTGTGTTCTTATTGTAGTCTGTTTTCAACCTTTATCATCTATATTATAAGATAAAATACATTTCTTTTACAACTCTATTAATAGCTGATACAAAACCTTGGAAAGACCTACCTTTCCAGAAGGTAGGTCTTTCCAAGCAAACCAATTTTCATATTTTTATGAAAGGAATTTATAATCACATCAAAATTAATATAAAGATTTAGAAAAAAAAAAGTAGATGTGACATGCTTGGAATTTGTAAGGTCTTGGACTTAATGTAAAATAGCATTACAGAAGTGATTAAAGACTAAAACATTATTATTTAGCATATCTTATTTAGCCAAAGAAATCATAATAGAACCCCCAAAGTAGCCAACAAGAGGAAATGAGGAGCAAATAGCATTTTTCAGGTGGGACTGGTGTAGTGGGAAATGTATGCCATCATTTTTACTTGGACATTATGCAGTAAATACAAATGGTGACAAACTTTCTAGATAACAAAATAGCATATCAGCTGAGAACATAGCTTAAGTAGCTTAAAATACAGAATTGATTTTGGTTTATTTCATAAATAAGAACCTTTAAAGTAAAAAATATTTTAGAGCAGCCAAACAGATTATCTTAACTCCAGGAACAATTGCCCTCTTTTTTGTCCATCAGGAGCAAAAAAACTTCTTTGTTGTAAAGATCATGTTCTTCAACCCATTTGAAGAACTGCAGGAGGATGCAGCTCCCTGGGAGGACAGGATGCCTGCAAATGTCTCAGGGAGGATCCTGTCTGCCCCAGAGCTGCAGCCGCCTTGGCAGACGCCTTTAATACAAATAAGGCCTGCTGTGCTTTTGACATAAAGAAAGAAGTTTTGCCTACAGACTGGAATACACAAATTGACTTATGTTTATTTTGACTGCTGCTTTTAGTTTTCTGCCTTTCGACTGCAGAGCCTTACCCACCATAGGGGAATTTTATCAAATCCATTTCATCAAAATCTGGCAGACATGCAGCAAAAACACAACGAGGGAGGAGCAGCCCTCTAGTGAAAGGAGATTAGAAGAAATCATCCCAGAGTAGGTGTGGGATGGAACTGGGGCTCTGAGCATTACAACACAGAGATAAACAATTTGTGCAGCCCTTCCAAAGATGCCAGCCCGCGTGAGGGTTAACAGGGAGATATCCTGACAAAAGTCTTCCCCCAGGTGCTGTAAATTACAGAAGGATGAGTGGTTTCTGGATAGTGCCCAAAAGCATAGCTCAAGCATATTGCAACTTGTCAAAGGCATTTCTTTTTTGCTTGTCTACCTTCTCATGGTCCTCTGAGCAACTGAGAACTGAATCCTACACAGGAATGATTTTAAAGTGAAATTAACCAAATAACATGCAGAGTTCTGTTTTATTTTGGGAAATCATATTGGGAGTTTTAATTAGTTACAATCCTGACCCAAAAATCAAATGTCTCAAGAATTTGCTCTCTCACTAGGATAATATTAATACCCCTTCAACTAACAAATTGCCAAAATATTTGCTTAGATCTTGGTCTGAACTTAGAGGATCCAACAATCCTTCAATTTTACTCATCTTTATTTTCCCATAGAGAAGTTCTGAATTCTCTCATTTCCTCATTATGAATATTGTATTTTCTATATAACACAGTGTGTTTTGAGATTAGACTCTAGCCTTTCTCTTGTTTTATAGAACATTCGGAAAGATATGCTCTGTAATACATAACACATCTGGAAGAAAATATCCTGATGATAAATGTCCAATAATAAATAAAAAGTGCAATAAAAATAAATTCCTAGGAAAATTACCTGTATTTGTTTCCAAAGGACAATTCCTGGTAAAAGCAGAAATGTGTAGTCATTAGAAACCAGATTTGAAATATTAAAAATAGACACATTTATCTAAAGCAAATTTTGTATTTTTTTTATGTAAATGATTTTCTTTCATTTATTCCTACTGTCATTTGCCTATGATTAAGCAGTTTTTACATAAACTTTTTCATATTAGATCAGAATAATTGACTCTGCTTATTATGCAATTAGATTGAAAATGGGTTGCTGTTCTATAAATATTAAGAGAAAAAAAAAAAAAAAAAAAGTCTTGGTTTACCTGTTGAGCAGTGTAGCTATTTTACAGTTCTTATTCTAAATAAATGAGGAATGTTGCATCTGTTTTCCAGAACTGATTTTGACTGAAAAATATTTTCCTCCTATATAAACTCTCATTGATGCTAGAAAGAGTGGACAAATCATTACTGTTTCACCTCATCTTTCTCTAACTTAATCTACATGTGAGAGTTGTTCTTCAAAGTTTTTCACACTTCTTTCCTATGATGTAGAGTTTCACATTAGGACAGTGAAGAGGCAACATTCCAGACTTTTTATTGGAAGGATACATGTACAAAAAAAAGAATCAGAAATTGTCATATAAATGTATCACAGCCAACCTTTTACTTTATTTCATCAAAACAATGATGATGTTTAAACCCAAATATCAACTAAAAAATTCTCTGAAGAAAATAAATACAAAAAGTCCTACAAAAAGGTGAGTGATGGTAGCTATACAGAACTTCTTTGAGTAGCGTATCTCAGAGTTTATTCTCTATAAATAAATAAATAAATAAGCAGCACAAAAGCATAATAAGTTCTGCCTGCAAAACCTTACCATATGCCCTCAGCTATGATAGATGGTGCAACTTGAACAGCCGTTGCTGATGCCTTGAAACATGAACTTAAATTTCTCAGCTATAAAACTTCATTCGCACATTCTTAATTCAAGGAGATACACGCGTCCCATAGTTTGTTGAAAATGTAGTTGTACAAGTATGGTTGAAATAAGGAAGTTTTATTTTAGAATACATCAACAGAAGGCAGATTTCTTTGAAAATGATTTGACTGAAGAAAAGGGTTTCTTTCAGTGTCAATATAGAAGAATGCTGATACAAAACAACATATAGGACATGAAGTTAATCCATGACTTAGAAGCACATAAAAATATATGTCAAATTGTGATACACTACACCTACAGAAATACAAAGCCTAAAATAGCAAGCATTTTTCCATGAGGCTTATAGATCAACTCTTTCTCATTGCTCTCATTGACAGTGAAAAATTTGAAGCATTCAGACTAGGTAAATCAGTTTAGAAATATTAAACTTTTGTCATCCTTGGACTGTTTAACTCATTTCTTAAAATCAGCTTAGTCTTCCCATTCTTTACCAAGATAGTGACTCTGAGATTTCAAAACTAGGCAATTCAAAAGCAATAACTTCACAAATAATGTAATGTCTTTTCCATCTATCTTAATATTTTGCCAATATTTTACAATTTAATTTAAAATAAACGCATATATTCAAATGAATTTTTGTAATAACCAAGAAAATAAATCACTAGTTGAATGAGAATTAAGTTATTCATCAGTTATTTCAAAAATAAAGTACAAGTTGGAACCGCACTATTTTACATTTTATTGAAAAAAAAACTTCATAACTTCACAACAAGATCAGAACATCGGTTTAGCTTTATTGTTATGAATTATGCAGATATTCATGTTCACATATTTAAATATTTTCATCCAGTTTAAGTGATTATCACTTATAATTTAAATATCTGAAGAGAACTGCTTTTTCAATTTTTTCACATTCAATTTTTTTACAATCAAATCGATGTTGAAAATAGTTAGAAGTATTTAAAAGACTGGTTTTGAATCACTGATTATTCACCTGATTGTCCTTAAGTTTTGAAACAATACACCCAGAATTTCCTTTTAACTTCTTCTAATATTTATATATATATATTCATTTTATTTAAAAAAAGTGACTACACCATTTCTGACTTTTTTTTCTTTTGATCAGAACACTTACTGTATATTTAAAAAGAAATTAACCACAGCTAAATGAAGTTTGTTTGAGTGCATAAGATTTTGTACTTTAAACTTGGTACGCATTCATCAAGAGGACTGTAAGATACAGCTGGGATTTCAGCTTACTCAAGGTATTTATTTTCCAACAACAGCTGTCTATCTAGAACAATATATATTCTATTTATCTTAAAAGGAAATTCCCTTTTCCCCATATATGTTCATATTACATACTTTTTCTACGTACAGACACTTTGTCCAAAAAGCCAGTACATAACATATCTATATAGAGAGATATGTCCTGATGACTTTTGTGGAACAGATGTAAACCTTCATTAGGAAATTATAAAACTCAACATTATTGCATAGATTTTTTACCAGAAATAAACAGATATGTTATTCTGAAAACTCTGTATACCAGTTAAGCTCCACTCATTAATATGTCTGCAATAAAAAGGGTAGCTTTTCCTTTCTTAAACGAGTATTCATTTAGAAGTTAGTTTAACATTAATAAATCTGCTATTCCAGTCCATAAATTGACTTTTTAGTCACTACTTATTAATCTACTACTTTTTCACACTTAGCTTCTCTAAAATCTCTTTTCCTATGAATTTAACTTGAATATCTACCCACTGTTATATAAGATAGACAATAGTGAAAGAAGAAAGAGGGACAATGGCTGGTGAGTACTGGGTTGAAGATTCTCCACAGGATTCATATTCTGTTGTGTCTTTCCTCATATTTTCATGGCTAAATGCTCTCCATGATTTTTTTCTGTAAGTGACGGTCCATAGAAGTCTGAAAATATCCCTTGATTAAAAAGATTTTTAAAAACTTTTAGTCTAGTACATCACAATTGATCTTGAGATCTCCAATATAACTGCTTTAAATTTTTTAGGATCATATATCACTTCATATATTACATATATATGTGTGTGTGTGTGTGTGTGCATATGTGTGTGTGTAAATACTTAAAAGGTACTATGGAACACATAACAGATTGCATAGAGTTTTTACATTCTAAGAAAGATAGAATTAATATTGACAAACCCTCTTTTTGCGAGATTTCTGAGTATTTACCACATAACTTGAAAGCTTTCTTTACATTTGATCTTTTTAAAGATTTTTTTTTTTATGTCTTGCTTTTCTTTTTTCTTCTACTTTGGGAAAAATGAAGTTATCTCCCATATAAGGAGATATCAAAAATGTCAGGAGAGACTCATAGTTAAAAAGCATATTGAATACAGAAACGAAGGGAAAAAGAAAAAAAGTCAGAGGCAGCCTCAAACAGCTTGTACAATGAAAGCAGTACTCAGAAACCCAAACTTGGCTTTTCAAGGCCACTTTCCATCCAGAGTAAAAAACAGACTGTCAGATGGCTTTCACTTTTTTCCAACTTTTTAGGCATCTTGCTGAAAAGAAATCTACTAAATGGAGGGCTGTGAAAGGGGTCACAATAATGTGAATTAATGTAATTAATATAATATGCATAATTTATTCCATTCAAACCTTAAAACAAATACCTGTTAAAAGTATTTCTCCAATAAGTTCAGCAGTATTAGTCACAAGGATAATGCAAAAACAGCCAGTGATCATTGGATTAGCCCAAATGTAGATTTTCTGGGCTTGATAGCATAAACTATGAGCATGATGTGAATTTCACTTGTCAAAAGGTCATATTTAAATGAAAACTATATTAGCCTGCCAATTTTCTAGCCCATCTTAAGGTGGCATTTCACTTCACTGTTTTAATATTAGTCCTGTGCAACTTTTCTTATGTGGTTACAACCACCTCCTGCCTCCGATCAGCACAGGAAGAAATGACCCAGAGCTCAGGCTGCAGGTGGTGCCGAATGGGGCACGACATTAAGTAGTAATAGTCTCTAAAAAGGTAATTTGACTTATAATTTCATATTTATTGTTAATATAAGAAATAAATATTAATTGTTCAATAGAGAAACTGCAGAGCTTACTGCTCTTCTTAAAATCACATCATGCTATCAAACATATAAACCACAACCAAAATGTGTTTCACACATTAGGCTGGTTGAGCACAGTAAGCAAAAATTCCTCAAATCATCCCCCACGCAGATTTTTTTTTTTTTTTTTGTGAAAAGTCAGTCACTGGTTTTTCTAATACATGCTTACATTTTTAAGATGAATTAGAGCTGACAACTAGCTAATTTACATAGGAAGTTTAATCTTCATATGAAGAACTTTACTGTGAGGGTGACAAAGTACTGGAACAGGCTGCCTAGAGAGGTTGTGGGGTCTCCTTCTCTGGAGATCTACAAAACCTGCCTTCAACCCACTGCTAGATGATCTAGGTGTCCCTGCTTGAGCACGTGGGTTGGACTAGATGATCTTTAAAGGTCCCTTCCCACCTTAATCATTCTGTGATTTTGTGATCATATACTTATTTGTTAAACACCAAAAAGGATGGTAGTGGTGGAGTTCCCCTATGTGCAAGAGGAGCTAGCAGTTCATATGTATGGGAGGAAAAAAAAAAAAAAAAAAAAAAGCAACAATAAAACGTGGAATTCATCTTTCCTAATAAAGCAATCTAATCAAAGATAGATATCTAAAACGGGCTAGCCAAATCATGAGGCAATGATAAATGAGTAAAAAAATAGTGGAATATAAAGATGAAGATCTCTTTGGTTCAAGGACTTTTATTTTAAAATGTTATAACATTCTACAGCAGCACAGTAAACTGCTTTGAAGATTTAACAAAGAGAAGTTACAGAAAGACACTGTGACCAGTATGGAAGTGGTCCATTCTGCTCTCCCGCTTAGTCCAATCCTTATGTTAGGTGATATCTTTGGCCAAAGAGAAGCAAAAGACATAGTGTTCAGTATTTGTAACATAAGGAAATCTCAAGATCAGTGTAAACTCTGTAAATAATTTCAAAGTAATTACTTTGGAAGATTAAAAAGTAAATTAAAATGTGGTTTATCCACCAGGAATGTTTCTAATGAAAGATCACAATACCTATAGGGAAAGGCATTTTGACTATTGTTACTAATATCTAGCCTAAAACAACGGTATCTAGTAAAAACAGCATTTATTAAAGACGCATAGAGCAGTTAGGTAGTATCAGAAATCAAGAACTCAATTCTACATCTGACTACCAATGGAATAGAAATATTTTCACTGAATTTACAAGTGTAAAGCAAATTGCAACACTGCCAAAATGTGAGCTTTTTGTTTTAATTAAAAGCTTTTAAAACTCATTAACTTTGTTTAAAAAACATAAGCTTTACATGTGCTTTTGCTATCTGTACCATGAGACTTTTATTTATTTATGCAAACCTAGGAAAATGAAAATTTAAAAAAATGCTAATTTTCTACAATGTATGTATGTATAATGTATATGTATGTTGTTTTGAAACAATTAATGAAACTACCTACTCTTCATTAGCTCTTTTGTTTTCAAAGTCCAAATTTGATACTTCTCAGTATATCAAACCAACACTTAGGTAAAATTCATCTGTTTATGAACCAAAGAGTCCAGAATTATTTCAACATGAAATGTAACAAAAGCAAAAAGTATAGAGAAAGATTTTGCTTCTGTAGGATTTGGCCTGGATAAATACATGTATACATACATGCTATTTAAATACTCAATAATTCTGTTGTAAGGAAGACCAAGCAATATTCTAAAACTTAACTGCTTAGTGAAAAAGCATTCATGTGTTTAGGTGAGAGTGGCATTCCCTAGAGCCCTTTATTTTGCTTCCATGCACTGGATGGTGCACTTTGTTCACATAGACCTTAGACAGGCAAAAACATAAACTGAATATTTGCATGCTTTTGAAGAAGTGCGGATTCTATAAAATAGACTTTAGGATGCTAAGCTAAAATAGGCTCTGCAACAAGTTAATATGCTGGATGTCCAACATCTTTGGCTTTGTAACTCCTGCAGTATGCATATCATATAACCACATTTATATCAGTAACTCTTCAGCCATCCAAGAACAAAACAAGCCCCCCCCCCCACCTCCAAAAAAAAAAAAAAGTGACTAGCAATCCTAGCAATAGCAGAGCCCGCAGCATAGTCTTCCCTTGACCTATTTTTCAGACTGTAGTTGGGCTTGATCTCAGAGCTGTCCCAGGTTCTTATAAATCTTAGACCTTACAAAAAAAACAAGATTACCTAAGTCCACAGCCTATGAAAACTACCTACTCCTCTAAGATTAAGATAAATTACACTCAGAACGGACCATTTCCTCCCACTGCAAACTGGGACAACCTGTCTGGCAGACAAGTGGGGCAGCTTTGGGGCACAGCTTGACTTTCCTCACGTGGATTCTAGGCTGTGAAGCTGGAAGAGTGAAAAAAGTCCTGCAGGGAAGACAGAGAGATTTGAAGCCACACATGTTTTACAAACTAAGCATATGAAATGTGACTGATGGGATTCCAGAATGGGCACATTTTTCAAGACAATTTGCACTCAGAGGAAAGCGAGTTCCTCCAGTTTGTCCATAGGCTGCTCTGTGTTCTCATTTGTACCACCAGACAACTACCCACAGGCTGCAGTTGCTACTAGCATGGCCATGGTGTCCCTTGCTATTCATGCTGGTGAAATTCATTCCAGCACACAGGCTCCCCACAAGGACATATACAGCATTTGAAGCACTACTTAAGACTTTAATTTGTGGTTTCAGAGAGAGAGAGAGAGGGCCTCTGTGGGCCCCATGCAAGATGATGAATTTTGTCCTGGATGGTAAACACATTTTTGAACATTTTATACTGTACTAGTGAGAGAGTTTCTGCTAACTGCTTAACTGCTATATAAACTGGTGTTGGTAGGCAAAATATGGAAGCTGGAATGAAAACTGGATATATTTGCAAAAGGTAGAAATAATTTCATACATAAGTAACAGTTATACATTATCAGTGTTCAGCATCAATTAACAGTGAACCTCCCCCTCTGCAACATACAGATGTTTAATGTTTCTTAAGCTAACATAAAAACTTTTATGCATGAACCATATAGCAATTACAGAGTGGAAAAAATCATAGTACAGTGATGAAAACATCAGAGTATCCCTTGCTACATATATGTTTGACAGATTGAAGAAACAAAAGAAATGAACTAGAGCACTTGATCAAGAAATTCCTACCTATTATAGTAGTCAGATTACTGCATTCATAGGAATTTAGCAGAAAACGCTGTTTTCATGCAGCAAGAAATGATGACTAATCAGTAAAAGCCACAGATGATACTGTATCCAAAAAAAAACAAAAACCCCAGACTAACTTACTGACCTTCCACCCAAATAATTGGCTGGTGCCAAGGCAATATTTTGATTTAGCTATGTTGAACAGAAGGGTAGTTTGGATATCAGACAGAATCAATCATCAGTTTGTTCTTTTATGACGCGGGAGGCTCGGACACCACGGACACAATCAACGTGATCAGACAGTGCCAGTTTATTAAGGGTTCCAAGCGCGCTTATAAGCAATGCTTCTGCGAACACGCGAGCACTTCTTAGCAACGATCGGTTAAGACCCCGCCGTCCACGTGTCTAACTATACACTGTGATCGGTTAGCTAGCAGTGTCCACGCGTTCTTACATTTAACGAGCATCCCCGCCATTGCTTGTCTCAGCTCTTCTACTTTCTCGAACTTTCGGTCAACTTCCCTATTCCTTCCTCATGCAGCCCTGTTCCTGACGTTTAGGTACCCGCTGCTCCTTTACCGAGATCTGGCTTGCTCACAACATGGCCTCTGGCCTTCAGATATCCCACACACATATGCCTTCACATCAGGAAATTAAGCAGCACAGTAGAACACTCAGCTTAGGAGAAGGCAAGACTAGCCCTATTGTAAAGGCATAGTCTCAGTAGTAGGGAGGCTGCATCTTTGTGTTCTTTTTATTTTTAACCACTAAACCATAAAAGTTGATGTCAGCAGCAAGTTCCTTGCCTTAAACCAGACACATCTTCCCAAGTCTTCTGGGTTTTACTAGTTTTCAGCTACATACCATGAACTCTGGAACAAAGCTGTCTTGCTGAGGGACAGGCAGTTCCAAAAACAAAGCACAACATCTTCCAGTTTTCATGTGAAGAAATTCAGTAGGTTTTGTTGAGAATTTACCATTTTATGGGAAATGAGAATACGTGGGAAAAGGAAATATAAGAAATATTTTCTGGCTTCTGTCCAAAACAACTAGAGAAACTACCTGAAACTGCTTGCACTTGAGCAGGACTTAGTTCTGCAGGAAATAACTGATGCCAAGAATTTAGCAAGACTGAAAATGGAATTGCTTATTTATATGGAAGTCAGAATCTACAAGTTTTGTTATAAAAACAAATATTTGCACAGAATATGAAATTCTGAACTTTCATGAAGCTTTAGAAACAAAATATCATCCTTGTGAGGGTCAAAGTACCTTTCTGCTAAATGACTTTTGTATCTTCTGGTACTATCTACTGAGAGACATTTGGCATGGATTTTGGAGTTGTGGCAGTTCACATCTTTTTAATTTAGGTTCTGAAGCAACTTCCACTAAACAAATTCTTAAAGGACATCAGATGGATCAAAACTAAGCCCCAAATCTTTTTCATGGTAGTTTTCAAATTAATTTATTTAAAAATTAAATGAATTTTCTTAGATTAAAGGCATATGAGAAAAATATATAAAATACGTTTTGGTAATGTGGCTTTCAATAGGAAGTTAATTCTGTCTTTTAGCAATGTGTACATAAAGACTAGATTAAATTGAATCTAAATTCTTAAAAAGCAGCCAGGTTATCTCACATTATTTATTTACACATTTATTTTAAATTTGAGAAGAACTGAGGAGAGCAACTCTATTTCAAATATTCAAGAGTACAAATTGCAAAACATGTTTCATTTATTCTTTAGCCCATTAGAGCAAATCAAACCATAGGCTTTCCAAAGTTCATATACTAATGAATTCACCTTCTGTGAGAGACTCTTGGTCCTAGAATTTATGCTGAAGGTGGAACAGATATTTAAGGGGATACACTACTAGCAGTTTCAGTAAACATCTGCACGCACTTAACACTCCCGTGCAAATGGTCCAATCTTGAGTCTGAAATATCAGTGAGCAGGAGAAATAATGTATCTGCAAAATACAATATTCAGCATCTAAGTATATGTGTGAGCAATTCTTAGTCTGAAGATTATAGATCAAGATCTGTGACTATCCAGTCACTAAATCTAGAGTTTCTTCTTCACAGCAGCTGAAACTTTGATTTCAGAAACAGGGTACCCTAAGAGTCTATTCTCAGATCCACACTCTCTCTCTCGAAGAGATGTATGAATCTTGAAGATTTATACACTATATGAATTGTGTATATGGGATATAAAGAAGCTATGGAATTGTGAAATTCCACCATTGTTTATCACAGTTAAACCTAAGAGAGACTCAGTGGGAGGAACATGGTGCCCTTTTCTTACATAGGCAATTAAACAACACTAGAACTCTGGTGTTATGTGGCTCTTTGCTTAGTTTCATTGGCTTAAGACCCTCCCTGTCATCAGAGACACCATTCATTGAAACCATCTTGGTGCTTTAGCTGTAGTTTCTTAGTGGAGTAAAGCACCAGGCTTGCAATTCATCTAAAGAGGAAATGACAAAACACTTCTTATGAAGAGTTCCAACAATAGTCACTTTATAAAATGTTTCACATTTCTATCAGCACCAACTATTTCAGATAAGTGGTGAGTCTGGGGATTATGGAATGCTAATGTTTCCCAACATTTCACAACAACTTACATTCCTAGGATAAACCATTTTCACTCACAGGCTAAAAATTATAGTCTTTAGTCTTAATATTTCTATAACATTAGTTCAAGATGACTCACTGGGTTTGATTTATCTAGAACAGCTACCTAATTTTGATATATTAAATATTCCTTAGTCAGGAAAGTTCTCATGATGTCATTTTGTTGATCAAAAGATAATAACTAGGCTTTTAGATGGATTAATAGATATCAGTACTCTTATCAGATTTTGCATCCTTAATTACCTGATTATTTAGGCCTTAATTGATAATGACTCCTTTTGAATCACCCATACAGCATCTCTAGGATACAGTGATTCAGTCTCAGAAATCACTAAATAACTTGCAAGCACTTTGAACAGAAATGTCTACAGCTAAATGCTAACAAAATCTGCAAGCCACTGATATTTAGGTATTCCCTGCTGATTTAAGCAACAAAGGTATTGTGAGGACATCTGCTGTGCTAGGACATAAAAATGGAGATTCAGCCTAAACGTAAACAATTCCATCTAAGCCACTGTTGCTCTTGCATTTATGGTCCATTGTTGTTAGCATTTCTCACAATTACTATCATTCCTTTCTTTTATTTTTATCTTATATTCATAGTCTCTTAGTATTAAGATTCAGATGGCAAATTTCTGAGCTGGAATGAAGGCAACAGCTAAACAACTGGGAAACTTACATGCTTTGCTTTCAAAACTGTTTTGCTTTCCTTTAAACTTGGCATGACACTCAAAATTCACCATATACCAGCAGAAAAACTAATATACACCAATGATTTTGAAAGGAAGCAAGCAAGATTAGGAAATATTTTTCCATCAAAAATTACATTTTTCCCTTTGCAATAAAAAAATCAGGAAATGCTGCTTTGCTTTTTTTTTTTCTTTTTTCTTTTTGATTGAGAGATGGAGAGATTAACAAAAAGACCAAAAAAGACCAAAAGCTCCAAGCATTCCAGTATTTTTAAGGTGAATATTTACTTCTTACGCCATCATGGTATCAACAGATGTATAAGCTTACTTTAAAGAGATGGCATGTTTTATTAAATAAAATGCATTCCTGTGTCATCACATACATCTGAAAAAAACACAAGAGTGAGGGCTGTAGAATGCAGCATGTAGAATAAAATCATATTAATTAACTGCATGGAGTCTTCACCTAGTGTAAGAACATAAGACCTTGTATCTCAATTGATCAGTACAAGACACAGTACCATGTACCTGGAAACACGAAAAAATTTCCTCTTTTGTTGACAAATGGGGAAAGCCAATGAGTAGAACTGATACAGAGTGGCATTTACAAGTTTGGGACTCTGAGGTTAGGCAGTGAAAAAGTTAGCTATATTATTACCACAGGTGCTGGAGTTCCTTACCTCACTTGAAATAAATTTACAGATCCTACTGTCTTTCTGTCTCACACATATACATCCTTCACTGAATCCCTTTTGAAATCATACTCACACCACACACAAATCAATCTGTATTAAGTTCAACTTACCCACGAACATGATTTCTGTTTCAGCAGCTTTTGAAAAATTCCGCAAAAAAAGAACTTGCAATAATGAAAGAATAGGTTTTTCGTCTTCTAGAATTTCTGTAAGACCTGATGAGCTAGGGCATCTCCTATCATAAGCAGGCAGCAAAACATAGTTACTCAGTAAAGTAGAACTCTTTTATGATGTACATTAACTGTATTTACTGATAAGTGACCCCTAGTCTCTGTTCTAACTTCTACACTGATGTGAATTTATTCAATAGAAACCATTAATAACAGAGAACAATGACTAAGATTTGATTTGCAATAATTATGCATATGGCTAATGACAAATGGCTATAAATTACTGTCAACACCCAGATGATGCATGCTGATACTTATGTATTTTTTAATTCTCAAATCACTCTTTCTTCTACACATGTTCCACAATTTTCCCATCTGTTTGAAATTAGGACTACATACATTGTCAAAGAGAAGGAAAGAAAAGAAAAAAAAAGATATAACAGATAACAACTTCTATAAATCTCAATGTGCAAATGGCACTATTTCTAATTTACATAGAATTTGAAAATTATAATACGCTGTCAGTTACTGAAGCTGAGATTTATCCTTGAGCAACAATGTACCTATAAATTACTTTTATCCTCTCATCAACGTGCTGCTATTGTCACCTTCAGAAAAGTATGGCAATTATTGATGCTATGGGACCAAATGAGTTATTTCTTCCCATTTCCACCCTTACATATACACGTGGACACGTGTGAGGGACCATATCTCAAGCTTGCTATCTCAAAGCTTATTTGCCTTTCTGGTGAATTTCCTGCAAGAACCGAGCTCAGCAGCTGTGAACAGATAAGCACTCAAGACAATCTTAGGATGGGATCAAGTAATGGCTGCACTGCATTGGATGATGTGTACCACCCCAGCCTGCCAAGGTAGGAATGCAGGAATGCAGGAATGGCATTGTCCAGGAAATGACCTTCCTGGATACTTTATAAAACACCAGACCAGTGAATAATAGAGGGCGATCCGGAGACACCCACCAGCACATGCACAAGGACTACACTGCTGGATCCATGGTCATGGCTATCTCTTGCAATCCTATCCTGATTGCTTGCTAGATTTCCCTCTTTCTTATCTTTCCCTCCCTTTCTTATCACTATTTTCTTAGGCCAACGCATGAATATTTTTTTTTTACTCAATAAATTTCCTTGATTAGTGGCATTTGACCTCGTTTGTGTCTTATTCTCAGAGCACAACAAAGAATCTTTGTGGCTCGGCTCTTCCTGGACCATAACAACATGCTCCTCTAGCCCTACCCGAAACCAGACGGATCTCATCAGTGCATCAGTTCCTATGATGGGACTCTGTGAATTTCCATAGCGCAAGTTCCAATACTTCCATCTGTAAACTGTTCAGTTCCAGGACTTTTTAAAAATGTTTAAAAAGTTATGGCTCAATATGATCCATTTTTATCAAGTCTATAGGAGCTAGTAAGCTATAATCTTTTAAATGGATTCAGTTCTAACTTCTCCTTTGTCTTTGGATTTCTATTCTCAGATTTTCAAGGGCCTAGTTTATGCTAATTTAGAACAAATTCACTTTTAGGCAGTGTGGATGTAATTCCTTACAAATGGGAGAAAAGTAAAAGTTGTATTGTAAAATACATGTATATACTAAGATTTCATGAAATATTTGTTCATAAATGGCAGAGAAACCTGTGGTGAATGATCACCAACCGCAGCCACATTTAATCTGGCATTTACCCTGTTTTAAAATTTCTTAGAATTTTCACACAATATCATTTCTTTCAGCCATATTTTGTAAAGTGAAACATCCCACAAGTCTTAATTCAATTCTTTAAGGTCATAAAAGGAACAAAATATATGTTTTGATTTAACCACAATGGTCTTTTACAAGAGAGAATAACTTAACAATTATTTAAAGAGCCCAGAGAGAATATTTTTGACAGATTGTTCAGTGTACATTCAGAAGCACTAGCTTTTATGCTTCTCAGCTGTTAGCGGCATAGAAACAGTTTTCTCTCTTCTAAGCAGTGAGATGCATGACTTACCTTTTCAAAACCAAATGATACTTTCAACGTATGACTCACACGAAGATCCCATATGAAGAAGTACTAAAACAACTGAGGCTTTTGGATGGAGGAAGACACAGCATTCTGTACATTGCACTTAAAGGCTACATTGCCCTCCAGTGCCATCCATTGATTTGTCTTCCATCCCTCCATACTTCTAAGAGGAAGCATGTTTGTCACTATTTACATGTTCCCAACTAGCAGGGAAAGGGAGCAAAGTTCACTTTTAAGCAAAGTATAAAGCTGTTCAAGCCTTCTACTCTGTGTCTTGCAGTGCTATCAATACACAAAGTATATTTTACACCTAAAAAGGCAGAACATCTACCTAACATCTGAGAACAACACAAACTAACATTTTTTGTTGTTTGTTTTTTGTTTTTCCTTTTAACACAGGATACACACAATTAAGAACGTAAAAATATCTGTCCCATGACAGAGCTAGGTCCAGTTATAACTTAACAGGGGCTAATGGATGATACATAGTAAAATATTTGAGTGGAACCCAAATTTCTAGCCTCAGCCTCCTGTGACTTGCAGCTTGGAATTTCCTCAAAGTAGAGATGATGATATTGTTCTTTATAACTGCAAGAAATATCTGTGTTCTGAAGCTCTGATAACGTCTGGCATTTACAGCATGCTGGCAAAGATTTCTACAACATAACTATAGCTTTCTGTATGTTTTGAACCTGTCATCTCCTATGTTGATTTGAGAGCCTCTACTTCTTGCGCTAGGAGAAACAATGAAATATATCCTACCTTCTCTATACCGATTTTGTAGACCTTTGGCATATCCCCATTCAGTTATTTAAAAACTTTGAGGCGATTTAATAATTATTCATAAAGAGGCATTTTAAAAATGCCTCTAAAAAACTTTGATCTTCATTGGTAGACCTTTGATTTCAAATTCTCATGCAGACCAGAACCTCCCACAGTATTCACTCAGCAAAAGCAACATAAATTTATACGGTGGCATAGTGCTATGTCTCCATTTTGTCTCCATTTTGTACTCCATTCCTTTCTTAACAATTCATAAAATCAATCTGTGGACTTCTTTTTCATTTTAGGCCTAATGAAAACAGCTGTCAGATATGCTTCAGCTTCAGGATCTCATTCACAAATCATAATAACAAACTCCATCACCGTATATTCAAATTTCAGATTATTTATACATGTATATAGGAACACATCTTATTTTACACTTGTCTATATTGAGCTTTTATCCATTTTATGATCTCATTGCTAAATATTGTTGTCTTTCTCCAACAGTTGTTAAGTGTCTTTTGAAATACCTGGTAGATCAGGCATGTCCTCTGTTCCTGTGCAGACAGGATGCTCATAATAATTTAAGATTTATGAGACAGAGTTTACCTTTACAAAACTATTTTGATTCTATCTTACCAGGTAATATTCATGATTTTTAAAATTACAAATAAATTACATGCTGATACATAACTTCAGAATACTTTAGAAGAGTTTCTAACACTTTGTCTGGATGTCAGGTTTATGGATTTTCAAATTCCAGCATTTCCTTTCACAAAACAAAAACAAAAAAAAAAAACCCTTATGTTTTGGTGTGTTCCAGTCCCCAGGTATTGAGGAAGCTTTTATTTCAGCTCCTGCTTTTCTGACTTCTCCTAGAACTACAGGTCCTGCCATGTTGTTCCAATCCATTTTTCATTTTCTTCTTCTAACATCAAATCTTTTAAGACTGACTCTCTGACTTCATCTGTTCTCTCTTATTGAGAACAGATGTCAGTGGTTAAATTATAATTTGTACCTTTTTAAAAAGGGAACAAAGATATTATCAGAACCAGAAATAGCTATGATAATCAGCATGCTGGATTCTAAGGTGTGCCTTTAAAGTGTCTTTCAAATCAGTATATGGTTTCAGAAGACAAAACCAAAACCAAAATGCTTTCATGTTCAGTTGACAGCCAAATATATTTGTTTAGGTAACTGCCCTAACTTGTTATCTTGTCTACTTCTACATCTGGCAAAAATAAAAAGGTGATTGGCATTTTACAAGGCAACAGTAGATCCAGCACTATAAAAATAGTCACGCCATGCAAAAGCATGAATCAAAACGTACTGGTTTAGCAAGATGTGACCTTGCGACCTAAATATTCATTTCTTTAGGCTTTAAGTTCCATTTACTGCTTTCTTGATAAATCCACTTGTGGAGTGGGAAAATTCCAGCTATCAAAACTGATACACCTCAGAGAAGACTTGCAGATTGACAGAATGTGAATAAGAATCTTTCAGGGGGCTTGTCCTGGGGTCACAAATGTTTTGAAGAACATCAACTAAGATGACTTTTCTTCTTCCAGACACTTTCTTCTCTCTCAGTTTCGTTTTCTCTAAAAAACAATCATTATATAAGTGGATTCTAGTATTAAATCAGGTGCAATATCTTTAAATATATGAAAAATACTAAGTTACATGACTTAAATTTCCAGTCAAAACACTGATGTAACACCTTCAGGCTTTAAGAAGTCCTTTTAGTTCTACTTTTTCTTCATTTCAGGTAGGGACATCAGTAACACTGTCTGAAAAATTTCACAGCATTTCCTTGTGGGCAGATTGAAATTAAGAAATATTTGACATTCATTCAGAAAATCCTGATTTCAAAGATAATTTTCTATGCCAAAAATGGCATGATCAAATTATACTCCAAATCTACTCTATTTTTTCATTTTTTTTCTCTTTGGTGTTGCTCATCACTATTAAGTCATTGTAGCAGATTTATCCATTATGCTCTTTCCAAAAAGTTTTTTTGATAGTTTTAGATAGTTTACTTTTATTGTAACAGTGCAGTAGAACACATAGAAAACTTTAAAAGAAGGATATGATTTTATTATCAGACTGTAAGCTCCATTGAGTGAAACTACCTCTTTTGCATTTCCAGAAATTATTCAGATATTTTTGTAAATAAAACAGATATTTTTGTGTTACTTCAAGTAATGCATTGTAATGGCATGCTCAATACTCCAAACTTTCTTCAATAATTGTGTGTGTTCTATTTTGCTTTAAAAGTAACTTCTTCTGTATACTAAATTCTTATTCCGCTTTACCCCATATACAAAGAGCAATATGCACATCTCAAACTGAAACACAAAAAAAAAATTACAATACAAAAATTAATCATTATCCCATATTATTTTTCCATTCCACTCAATATCACATTTTCCTTCCTACTTTGTTGTAATGCTATTATCTATTTACTTGTTTAAATATCTTTTAAAAATAATCTACATTTAATTTTCTCATTTCTTTGATGACAGTATCATCCCTCTGCACTTCTGATATTACTAAATATAAGAAAATATAAGTAAGGAGATATCCACAGTAGATTGCTGAAGAAATGTGCTGCAGCCCTCTCTCCACAGCATAAAGCAATGAGGTAGTGATTCAAAATTAACCTCTTTCAACAAAAGCAAACAATTTAGGAATGGTGTTTTCTGATGACTGTCACCAAATTTTGCACTTCTTCAGGATGGTGTAGGTCTTTTGATTTTTTTGGTGGGGGGAGAGGGTTGCTTTGTTTGGGGCCAAGAGGGTGACTGACACAATATTCTTATTAAAACACAGCCTGTAAACAGAAATAATAAGCTAGTTTCAAAGAAGCTCTTCAATTGAAGTTTTTGCATAAATATAATCTCTGGGATCAAAATATCTCAAAATTATATATATAAGTAATTTTGGTTCATATTTTGTTCATATATTTTATATTTTGTTACTATAATGTTAGAACATTGGAAAACAGTATTTTATGTTAATTAGTTTTCTATTTGGATTAGCAGACTGTTAGTAACTTTTTGAGACATAACATGCAGAGTGCGAACAAAATGTTTTTCATAGAGTATTCCACAGAGAGCAGAGTGGTCTGACCTTCACTTGCAGTGAGAAGGAGGTGGTAAGATACAACAGAATCCCTCCAAAAAGAGCTCTATTTAATTTGAGTTTATTAGCATTATTATTAGGCCCTTTTGCACTGTTTTGTCAACAGAATCATGACAGAAATGCTTGATAAACTGCATGTGGGAGTGGTGAAAGACCAGTTACTGGACACAGGTACTACTTGCCCTTGGAAAACAATTAGAAAAAAACACTGGTGCCCATTATAAAAGGAAAAAAAACCCAAATATGGCATTTCTGTTTTGACAGACCTATTGGGCACTTTTTGGTAGTCTAATTCTCCTATCATTGTTGGCTGTATGAAATATTTCCTGGTGATATTCTCTGATACATTCCCATTGTGAACATATTTACATCTGAGCTCATTCAGTCCAAACTGATGCCTGAATTTTGCTTGCTGTCTGCTGTGCTTTGGTTTGGATTGATGCCCTTGTCCTTTCCCACACCTGGATTCATTATGGCATAAGATCAGAATGCTTTTAAAGTTCATGTTATCAGAATTTAAAATATCTGTACACTGATCAGCATGCTTAGATTTAACCCCCTTTTTTTTCTTTTGGTAAAACATTGAGAAAGTAACTGTTTGCTAGGCAGGAAAATCACCAAATAACTGTACTTGCACCACAGTACCCATACATATGTATATATTTCTGGAAAAGAAACAAACCCTTTTTCAAATCAAAATTATACCCAACAAATCTTCCTCCAGAAATTTTGATTGTTCAGATGTTACTATAGAATTTGTTACAGTTAGTCAGAGAAGATACTATCAGATTATGACAAGCAGTTATAGCCCGCTCAAATTGCTTCATTACATTATGAACATATACAGTCAAGGAACAAACATTTTCCAGTGTAAAACGTACTGATTCTGGCCTAAATGCTAGTCTTGAGAGGAAAGTTACAGTGAAAATAATGTTTTTTCTTTCAGCCTACATTTAGGATTTGGGGATACTGAAAAATAGGCTAATATCATTAACAAGATTAAGAAACAAAAGCAGATGTGATTCTTGTTTCTGTTGACTTATCACCTAGGAGAGCAAGTTTATTTAATTCCCACTAAAATAAAATTAAATATTATAAAGAATATTAAAAAACGCAAGCTGCCTAAGAGTCTATTACTTATTTTCAATAACAAGTTCGAATTTTATGCTCAAGAAAATAATCGTCAATTGATTTTCAAGCTAGAATTTGAAGGCTTTCAGAAATTTTACTTTTGGGTGTCAGACCTTTTCTTTTTGTCTTTGTACTGACCTGAGTCATAAAAGCATTTTGACTTTACAGTTGTTCCAAATCTAGCTTTCAGGTTCATAGGATACTGAATCCAAGCTTGCTAAAGGACTCTTCTGCAAATAAAAATCAATCGACAACATTAATCAAATAATAAAGGAAAATTTTGTTCTACATATTAAAACTGAACTAACAATGTGCTTTATTATTTTCAATATGCTCAGAAGATGAGCTAGTGAATGAGTTTTAAAGAATTCACTTTCAGAGAAAGCTAGCAACAGATAAAGACTGAACATCTTCAAAAAAGCATCATTTTTAGGCTCTAAGAACTAAGAATTAAGAACACGTTACTTTTTATTTTCAAAGGATATTCACAAAAACTTCAGGGCACACAGATACAAAAGGCATCACAAAAAAAAAAAAAAAAAAAAAAAAAAAAAACAAAAAGACTAAACTGAATCTTTCCACTAAAATGACTAAAACATTATAGCAATCAGAAACTATTGCCTCCATTAGAAGGCAGAGAAAAGTAATATAAATCCTGACTGTAGTTCTGCTTGCTGCCTTCCATCATGTTTGCTTAATTTGTTAACAGATTCTTTTTTTCTTTATTTTTCTCTGATAATACATTAACTCTGGAATTTTTTTGGAGTTCTATAAATTCATTGCATTTCAAACTAAACATTTCAGCTATGAGTTAGACTTTAGACCAGCAGTATAAATCTTGTTGTTTGCAGTGCTTATGTTGTTCCATGTTCCTTTCAGGGAAACTCCAGGCAAGCAGTCCACTCAGACCCCTCATAAATACAATTACCAGAGGCCTTGTGGGGGTGGGGAGCAAGTTGGTTCACTTTCTACATGGCAAATATTGGTCAGGCATCTGTTTCCAAAAAGAAGACAGAAATCAACATCCTATTATTCTTTCTCACTTTGACTTAATTATCACTAGAGATAATTACATATAATTGGTAGAATTTCCTGCCACAATGTTTCATTTTTTATTCTCATTTTAACTGTTTTATTTACTCTAATTCCTGTTTCATTTAACTGAATGCTGAATAAATTATATTAAATAATGTATAAAAGCCATTAAATGTGTGCGTACATTATATACATATGAAGTTAACACAGATATTTCTAAATTAAGAAAAATGGGAATTTTTGTTACAGCAAAAGAAATTGGGGTTGAGTGGGAGAGTGTTCCAATCCAGAGCAGAAATGCATTTAAAAATTACTCAGAATGGTGTGACTGAATTTTACAAAAAAAAATCTGGACAAAATTACACATCCTGACACTTGGGACATGGTCACTCAGCGATACTTTAGGGATTCCATAGCTTGCAAACAGAGCTTGCAGTTTACCCAACAGAAGCAGATAAATGCTTGAAACATTCCTATCACAATCAAAAACTCCTAGCGCTATTTTATGTTAACACTGTGATGAGGCATAATACAGTGACCTTTTGTTTTCTAACCTTCTTCTTTATCTTGATATAAGCCAATCTGTGTGGTGAATTGTCTGTTTGCATTTTCATTTTCTTAACTACTTAATGAAAGCTACACAAATGCTAAAGCATCATCTGCCCTGAGTTGCTCGGCGTGATCACTTTATCTTTTACCATGAAAGCTTTTAATAAAAATACAGTGTATTTCAAGCCCAATATTGCTACAGGTTGCATTCACTTTTCTTTAGGGCAGCCAGTGCTATCATCCAACTTTTCCTGAAGGCATTATTCCTCCTTATGCTTTACAAACTACACAGAACATGGATTTAGGACTACATAAACTTTCATCAGAAAAAATCATCCTTTTTTTAGGGCATCTGTAATGAAAGTGTATTTAATAAAATATTGCTGTGCTGCTGGAAAAGCATACGTCATAGCTCTGCAGATAGTTTTCCCCTAACTGTAAGAGCATTCCTGTCAATGTCTTGTGAACACATAGTCCTTCAGAATTGGATTTCACCTACCTACCAAAGAGCTTTTTGTCCACTGACAAATAGAATAATAGGCTTTTTTTTTTTTTTTCTAAATTAGGTTTCATTTCATTCTGTGTTTCCACAGTAGCCCTAATTCACACAGTATCTTACAGTATTCAACCTTAACCCACATTAGATGTGTCTTCTTGAACAATGATTAGCAAGTACAGGTATGTTCCAAAGCGTTGGCTATATTTATCATAGCTCATTTTCACAAACCCATGACTATTGTCAGGATGCCATTTCGCACAACAAGTCTCTAACCATCAAACATGGAGTATTTTGTGCAAGAAATTGTTCCACATAACTTTATTCTATTCCTCTTAATTCTGTAGGAGTAGTCTATAGTATATAGCTTCCAGTTTTGTTCCACTTCTGTTTGCAAGGAGAAAAGGAAGTTATACATAGGCAGTGACGCTAAAGGAGGAGAGGAACAGACACTAAAAAACTTAAACACAATATGCTCATTGGCTTTGAACTCACTTAAGATGAGGCAAATAAATTAGTTGCTTAAAAACTTCCACAGGATATTCGTGACAACAAAATAATCTTCTAGAGTACTATTAGAATGCAGGAAAGTATCCACCCAAAAAAGCAGTATTCTTCACATTCCTTAACTCTACTATAGTAACTAACTATAAGCTGAGAGAAGGTATCAAGAGCTTCTTTGAAATTTTCAGATTAATTTTTGCTTTTGGGTTCAAAATTTCCTTGAACTTTGTTAAGCAAATATAAAAACAAGATATTAGCACCCTACAGAATAAAGTATGAATCAAATGCACTAACATAATAATTTAAGGATCAAGACACATTCAAAAACTGTCTGGAAGAAACCTAGAAGACAAGCTACTGATTTATAAATCCAGATCTAGGGACAACAGCTCTTTTTCACCTCTCACATTTCAGATGAAATATAAATAGATGTGATTGTTTCAGAATAATTTAGCTCCATCATGCTTGCAATGAAGTCAAAATATAATATAGGATTAAGATATTAAGATTAGGTAATTATAATGAATCCATTTTAATCAGGACCACTTGTCTGTTCCTAACTTTGCAGGAGTATGACATTGGAATGACTGGTTAACTTCGAATCAGTGAGACTACTTCAAGGAGTGTTTGCATAGTGGGACCCTGTATTTGTCTTAGTAGTAAAACAGAGAATGACAATAGTAATCCCAAACTATTTAAATAATACTTCAAATAGCATTTATGTGATTTGTGTTACTTATTCGTCTAAGTGTTTGCCATCTGGGGCCTCACTTTCAGATCTGCAGTAAAGTGCAGGGCTAAAGTAATAAGGCTACAATAATCAAAATGTAACGGAAAACTGCATAAGAAGGTTAAAGTATTTCTGTAAATGGCAAAGCAGTCAAGGATTTTATCTTTGCTAATTACTGTATTGGAAGTTAAGAAATGTGTTTAAGCTATGGATATCAGAAAAAAAATGCTACTGGGTATTCACATCCTTTTTTGGTATAGAATAAGCGTACATATAAATTGCAAATCAAAACATAATCTCTCTTCTAATCATATCAAAATAAAACTCTTGCAAGGTTTTGCAAAACCCAGTGCATTGATTCAAATATAAATTGAAAATAAAGAAAGATCCTTTCTTTTTAAGGATGATAAATGTGTATATCTTGAACACAGCACACTGTTTTCCATCAAAAGACTATAAAAACTGCATGAATTTCCTCACAGCATCAGGACAAATAGTAACTTGACCACCTTATTAAGTGAAAGCTATGAATTTTATAAATCATTTTATTGCTATTCTTTCAAAGGCTTGAAAGTTGATTTGTATATCAAAATATAGTCCAAACAGTACTTAAATGTATGGGCTGATGCTTCATTACGGACACCTTACACATCACCTTCTCTCCACTCTGAACAGCAATGTTCTCTTGCATTAACTCTTGAGTATAAGGCTTTGAAATATAATGGCTAAACAAAAATGCCAGTTAGGTTACTGCCAGCAGAGTGGGCATGACTGCAGCCAAGACGCGAGTAACCAGTTGTATGGAGGCACACAGCAAATGTTCACAAATAACCATTTCTGATTTTAAGACAGGTCCACCACCATGCTTTACCATGCAATGGAGATATTCAAAACCCACCTGAATGAAATCCTGTGCAACGTGTTCTGGGTCACCCTGCTTGAGCAGCAGGGTTGGACTGAACAATCTCTAGAGATCTATTCCAACCTCAACAATTCTGTGGTTTTCTAGCACTGCCTTTTCTAGATGGCACATCTCATCATCCTTTCCTCAAAGCCTAGAAAGACAAATATTGCAGTACAAACCAGCGAACTTGGCCCAACTTGCATGTGACAGAAGGGAACATCAAGCCAACACAAAGACATCCCTATTTGTAATCTGGCTCTGCACTGAGTAAGAAAGGTGGTTAAGGTTTTCAAGCACTCAGTACCCAGACCACGTAAAGATTTTAAATGGCAAAAATGACCATGGTAAATTTTATTAGGTGTGACGCTCAAAATCCACCAATGTTTTTTTTGCAGACATCTTCCTTTGTAAAAAGGTGACTGCATACGGCCAGTCTCAGCCATATATCGTTTCTCACATATGTCAAGAGGTAGCCTGAAGCACCAATACATTTTCAAAAAGAGCCCAATGTTCAGTTGCCTGCTTGCACTCACAATTAGCAGATTTTGCAATATGCAGTAAATCAAGCTCAAATACTGACAATGTTAAGAAGTGCAGAGACAGAATTCCTTCCTCTACTACTTCAGTTTTTATCACGTACCCAATGAATCCATATATTTTCAGATTATTCTCTTTCACTGAAAGCTATTTATTAGTAGTAAACCAGCTGGTATTTCTCACTACTACATTTTAAATTCCACAGCTTTTGAACAACTAGAGCATGAAAAAAAGGTTTCTTTTAAATAGCTTCCTCTATTTTGCTTCTCTGAGAACACATGCATCAGCTGAAGTCTACTGCTGTAATAGAATAATATTTTGACTATTTTGCTTGTCAAGTCATGAGTGATAAATCACTTCAGTAGAAAGTTTTTCATTCATTTTTCATTCATAGCGTGCTCAACTAGTATGGTAAGCATTACAGCATCAGTATCTGCAACCCAGGACTATTAATCTTACATTTTTAAGTCATTAAGGATTAGAGGTAAATGAATAAAAATACATTTGATCAAGAGAATTTTTCTAAACCTAACTTTAATACAAGCTTAAAATAAATGATATGATAGTAGCCAATAACTTTTACATCTAATCTTATGAAAGATTCCTTTCTGTCAGGAGCATGGGCAAATTTTGTAGTCCATACAGCTCAACATTAATTTAGACACCTAGCTATCCAGCTGAGTTTTTTTCTTTTTTCTCTTCATAAATATTATAGGCTACGGGAAATGCAGAAACCTTAGGCTCAGACCTTTGTTGTATGTCTATCATCTCACAGCTCAATCCTCTCTTTTCTTTGCTTACCTCAAACCAATCGTCTCTTTTCTTTGTTTACCTTGCTTCAAAGTAGCCCACTGAGGTCATAGGTTGTTCGCAGGATTTTCTCTGTCGCTGCAAGTTTCACACGTACATCTCACATGCTTTATTTCCTGCTTCTTGGGATCATTTTTAAAACCATACTGCTATCATTTCGTTCAGCATTTCTTTCAGCATTCATCTCTTTCTTTAATCTCTCTGTAACTCAACAAAAGTCATTATCAATCATTCCTCAAATCTAATTAGAGACAGCATTTTCATTGCTAATTCTTTAGTATGGTCACCTCACCCTTCAAGAATTCTTTTAGGGGATAGTGCAGAAAACCATTGCAACCCAAATCTGACCATAATGCAGCTCAGCAAAGAAGGACCTGGTGGCTGTCAAGCTGAATATGAACCAGCAATGGCAAAGGAGGCCAAGAGCATCCTCAGGTACATTAGGAAGAACATTGTTAGCTCATCAATTGAGATGATCCCTTCCCTCTGCTCAGACATAGTGAGACCACATTTAGAGTGTTACGTCTAGTGCTGGGTTGTCCAGAACAAGAAAAACATAAAGCTACTGGACAAAGTCTATCAAAGGGCCACAAAGATGCTTAAGCGATCATGATGTCTGTCATATGAGGATAAGCTAAGAGAGCAGGGATTGTTTAGCCTAGAGAACAGAAACCTCGGTAGGATCTTATCAACATATATAAAGAATTGATAGAAAGCATCTCAGCCAGAATCTTCTCAGCACCATCCAGTGAGAGGACAAGAGGCAAGTGGCATCTGGCACTAAAAGAAATGCAATAAATTCCATCTGAACACAAGAAAACACTTCTTTACTGTGAGGGTGAATGAGCACTGGAACAGATTACTCAGAAATAGACATCCTTGGAGATTTCTCCATCCTTGAAGATGTTCAAAACCTGACAGGATGTGGTCCTGGATAATCCATTCTAGATGGCCTTATTTGACCGCAGGAATGGGACCAAGTGATCTACAAAGCTTCTTGCCAACTCTTCTCTGATTCTCGTAAGTGAAAAACACCACACTTTCCTTTTCTCTGATTGCAAAAGGAAGTTCTATCACAAATGAGGACACTGTTACTTTTCTCTTCCAATGCTAAATACTAATTAGTTCCTTAAGTGGATTTTTCTTCTGCAGTCACATCCACTATGCTTGCAAAGCTGTATCCACCGGAAAGGCAAAAAAATTTCAAGACCAGATGTGGAACTTAAAAAATATTTTACACAAAGAAAACAATAGCTCTGTTTATCCTAATTAAAGTCACAAAGAATTAAGAATTCTCAATGAAAGTTGAGAAAACATTGCAAGTAACATGGCAATGCCATGACATTTTTGTAATATTTTGAATATCAAATTTTATTCTGGTTACAGTGTCAGAAAATAATATACAGTCTCAGAAGTATACTCAGTTTGGGGTAGAATGTTTTTAATATATATGACAAGACTGTGACATGGAAAAAAATATTACAATGTTTTCTAAACAAAGACATACTACATAAAATAACAAATATTTCAAACAAGATAAATTGGTTATTTATTCTTGTCTTAATAGAACCAGGCATAATAAATCTTGCTAAGAAGAAATGAAATTTATGAACTCAAGTGCAGAAAGTATCAGAGATGCTACCAGCTTAGCAGGGTGCAAAACAAAAAAGGCTTTAAAAATGACCCCAACAAATCCGAGTGGACTGAAAATATATGGATGTTTTTGCTACGATAATCTACAGTTTTACTGCCTTCAAGAAGTAGGCAGTTCATTGCCATGGTGCTAGATAGACATCCTCAATAGAATTGAAAAGAGAGCTAAACAATACTTTCTGAAGACATTTTTTTCCATCTAAAATTCTGATTGATTAAAAATAAAATCTTCTGTGAGAGGAATCACCCGCATAGCAACTGTACTGGGAAACAATTTACTGGATTGGCAAGACTGGTTTCTAGTTAAGGCCACATAAAGCAGGTATACAGCATACAACCACTTAGCTCGACAGGTAAAGCACTCCTATCCAAAAGTGATTGGAGGAGGCTCAAAATTTAGCACAATTAGGCAGATTTAAATTTTAGATTTAAAATCTCTTTTTTTCTTTCCTCTTCACATCTATAATGAGCTTCCTAAACAGAAAACCAGTGATTTTAACCTGTGATCCACACAGCATTTCTTAGGGGTCTGCAACTGAGAGAAGCAAGGTTCTTGCCAGCAGACTAAAATTTGTTTTAAAAGTCTGTACCTGCATTTAGAAAACCTAAGAGATCTGCATGCTGAATAGGGTTGAAAGTATTTATTTTCATTCTGGTGCAACAAATAAGGAAATAGTCAAAATGAGAGACAAAGAAAAGGCACTAACCTTTAAATGGTTAGAAGTCTCATGGGAAAATGGGAACTTTTGTACCAAGGCTGAGTGATCTCCTTCTCCCCACACTGTAGGTAACTATCTGAACCACAGAACTATTTTGGTAGAAGTCTGTTTCAATCTCTGCACAAGAAACCACTGCACTTTTTAAAATGTTTTTCAAAAGTATTTACTAGCCTAGGGATTATACCTTGAGCCTCCCAGCCTAGTGTCCTGATCACTGAGTTACAGCCCGCCTCCTGCTTTCTCTGATTCAAATAACACTCTATTACTTAAGTAAACTGTCACAGGCACAAAGGAAAGAAAACCTATTCATCTTCAAGTGGAGTCCTGGACTACATTCCTCTTCCCCTTTTCTATTTATTCCTCTTCCTTTTCCCTGGAAAGGAATTCTTTTGCATGGCAATTTACTATTTTTTCTTCCTGTAAGGGAGAGTTTCCTAAAATAAATAATTTCAAAAGTTCCCTCTAAATTTTCAATTGTGCATTTGCACTGGGATTTCCATGTTCATTCTAAAGAACATATCTTATCTACCATGACATACAATCTACCATGACACAATTGAAAAATTTGACGAATGTCTAATGAGTTCAATGTAAAGTGAGAGTGAAGTCATTATCATGGATTTGGTAGCTTGTCTGCTTTTAAAAATAAGTAACTTCTTACTAGAAAAATGTTTCATCTTCTACTTATTTGCTTACTTACCTAGCCATTTATTAATGACTAGGAATAATAACATACATGTCTTTGCTTTGACTAGCGTGATCTGAAAAGACTTACTTACTGGTACTTGTAATACTGGTACTGGTAATAAAAATCTATACTACTTCACAGTACATATTAAATCATTATTTATAAAGCAACTCTTTTCCTACCTACATTGTAATATAAATTTACAATCTTGCTATAAACAAATATTTTTTAAGCCTGCTTCAACATAAGGAGCAGAGCCTCCCACAAAAGCATCCCTCAAAACTGATAATCTCTGCAAGAAAAAAAAGTTTGTGAATATTACATACTACTCACATTTTACTACCAAATTTGAGCCTTCCTAATGTCACTCTTCATAAAACAGGGATTTCTGGATTTTGATGTTGTAGCTTTCCAAAAATATAAAAGATACTTTTATCTGTATTGGACACATTCGTCTAACTAATATGACAGGCAAAGGACAATTTATCTGCATTATTCTCACTGCAGAAATAGCTCTCTGTGTAGGTTAGAAGCATTATTTAGTTATTTCTGAGTCCCACTGATTAACTTTGAAGCAATCAAAACAGAGACAGATGGATATATCTGTAGTAACTGGAGACTGGAGATTTGTTTCATATATTTAGATATAATTCATGGATGAAAATCTCAATATACAATTTTAAAATAATTAATTCTATCTTTAGTCCATTATTTGGGGCATTAGACCTGATTCACCAGCTCCTGCATCCCATATAAATGTAATGTATACATTTGTATGTCATTTAAGATCTAGTGAAGAGATCACATACAGCAGGAGGAATTTCTGTCTCCAGACTTTCTTCTATTTCCTTCCACTATTTTTTTTCTTAAACATCTTTAAGTACTCTATATTATGCTTTTCTCTTCTTTTAACCAGCGTTTGTTCTTCCAAAACAGGCTACATTACTTTCCAGATAACCTTAAGCTGCAAAATTCACAGTGCAGATGAACCTTCTGTTAACAACGTGCAAGGAGAGGAAATTGAGGGTGAAGCAGTCGTTGAGTGTGTGCTTGTTCTGTGTTTGCATTTTGACCATGAGATTCAGATGTAATAGGGATATCAAGCTTCCTGCAATTTCTAAACAGATGTAAGTTTTGTGATAGTAATGCAAGTCTCACCTGACTGAATATATTAGTCAGTTTGCCCAACTTAGATTTGCATTAAGCAGGGAGACTCCTGAAATATGAAACATAGTATGTTTTATCTCCAGATGAAATTATGTGTTGGCTTACAGTTTAATGTATTTCTTTTAAACACATTATCTTTTCCACATTAAAGTAAGAAGCAGATTGAAAGGTGTATAAGTTAGCATAAAATTTTTACTCAAATGTTTTCCAGTGCAGCCTTCCAGAACCTGATTATACCTGACATCGAAACTGACCATTTATTCTGTAATGTACCATAACAGAAAAAACAACCAGGCAGTAAGGAAAATATTTTCAAAGGCAAAACTATTAAAATACCCTATGTTGAATATTGTTACAGAACTTGAGCATACAGCACTTTTTACAGTAAGAATCTCAGTATATTTTTTTTGTTAATCTCTTATGTGAGAATACTAGTGCCAGAAATCAGCAGATGGTCTTGTTAGGCTTGGTTTCACATATCCCTATTAACATGTAGAATACAGAAATGTTAGTTTTTGTGATGCAATCCATTTTGTAAAAGAGCTGCAGCAAACGATATAGAATTTGTTGCTTGCCTTTATCATATTCTTGGTGAAAGAAGTTCTCTTAAGATTTCAAATCAAGAGAGATATATTTGAAAAAGGGAGTCACTCTCTACCTGCTCTTTTTCCACTGCCATTTTTCAAAATTCACTGGTATAACGCAAAACAAACAAACAAAAAAATTCACAGATAAGAAGCATACAGGGAACCTGTTTCCCCAATATGTCCCATTTTTTGCCTTAGTATTTTGCCATCATTCATCAGAAGGTGACTGCAAAGACCATAAGAAACATTTATCATTTACAGCTTTAAGCATTTACAGAAGCAGAGATATTAAAAGAAAACCTGCAGCTGTTAAAAAAAAAAAAAAAGGAAAGAAAAAAAAGAGATGACTCGTGTCATATAATTTTCGATATGTTCAAAGTGCTGGGCTTTTCAGGTTCACATAACACCTTCCAGAATGTAGATAATACAAAAAAAATAATTAATATTAATCCATGCTTGATATGGTCTTGCATTTACCGTGCAAAAGTATCTACATAAATCTTTGCAACCAATAAGAAAAAAATCTTTCCATTAATATTTTCTGAGATGGAAAGCTTAATTGTGGATCATATTTTAAATCAAAGTCCGTATATGGTTTATACATGGATCATGGGAGTGCCTAAGTTATCACTATACTGTATAAGGCTATAAATGTCTACTAATAACTTTGCAAGTGATTTATAACTTATGATTCATAACATATATGAAAGAGGAAAGCTATAACTAAAGCTAAGAGCTTTACATTTTGGAAGATAGAAAACCAAACAAAATAATGGTGAAAGGTGCAAGCTGTTAGCCTGAGTTTTTAGCATTCATGAGAATCTTCTCAAGTATTCTAGGAAATTATTTGCTTCCTTTTGGACTCCTTCCTACTTAAGCAGGGTGCTTTTCTTCACTTGCCTCCCCTCACCCTCACCCCCCATTTACCTTACATATTTACATGTTATAATTACTAAACATAATACTATAATAAGTATAAAAATATCAATCATCCTTCACATAATAGAGGATGATATTCTGCCAGTATTTTCCTCAATAAATTTTTAGGCTGTTTTTATTACATTTAAAATATATATATACTTCCAGCTCAGTACAGATCCTCTCCAAATAAGGAAAAAGTGCAACACAATAGTTCCTTTTGCCGTATGTAGGAATGAGCTGGATGGAGGAATGGAGCACAGAGCTCTCCTTCATCCACAGTTTCAAATATACAGATCAGATATTTGGAGGTCCTCCAAAGGCAAAAGTTTCTTGTAGTTGGCACGTGCTCCATACGTAGAATGAAGTAGCCACGCTGTACATCTTGCTCTGCCACATCTTACCCCTGCCTTCTGCAGCCTTGTAGGAATGACAGCCCTAGCGCAGCTCCATTACTGGCACGCTCTCCGTTTTTATGTGCTCCATAATTATGTTGTTTTCCAGCGCGTACTCCCGTAGTCCCTTCTGCATTGCTACCCTCCAGATCTGAGCTGTTATGCTTCCTAGAAAAACGCAAACTTTTTACCCATTTGCTCTCCTCTACTATTTTAATATTTCTTGTATTATAATAACTGACAGTTCAGAAACCCAAATATAGATTTTGGAATTTTTTTTTTTCAGCTACTATTAGTTTTAAAAAAGACTTAAAAAAAGACTCTAAGACTCTAAAAATTTACCAATGCACAATGCAGAAAAAATGGAGAATCAGCTCCTTCTTTCTTTTCCAATACAGATATTGTAGAACAGAAAGTAGGAAGGAAGAAAATACTTAATGCAATCCATTGCCTGGAATCTGCAACACAGTCCAGATGCTTAACTTTTATAATTTCCATGAGATTTTATTTGAATGTCTTTACACTCTAGAACACACGTGAATAAACTGCTTTGTGTAATATGACCCATAAATCAAATGCTATATTTTAGTCAACATTAAAAAATAGGTTGTTTTGTGGTTTGAAAAAAAAAAGCATAAAGAACAACTGAAACCATCTTATGCCACCCTGTGATTCATGGACACATGTTGGAATATAAAAGGCAGCAAACACATTTCCAAATACAAAATCAGGTCAAATCATACTAATATCAACAGGTGTCTTAACCACTCGGGCAAGTCCTGGATACGGCTATCTGAATGTCACATATTTTCAAGCACTGAGAGACACGTGTAAGGTAGCAAGAAATTCCTCATGCTGTAATTCACAGAGAGGCTAACATTTTGAAGCTGAAATTCTTAATGTAGTTCCCTTTGGCTATATGAAAATAGGGGGAAAAGAGAGAGAGAAAAAAAAGTAACCAAGAACTCTCAAGATTTTTATTGCTTAGTTCATAAGTATGAAAAAGAAAAGAGATCAAATACAAAAATGTAGAAAGTGAGATGAAAAGCTACTCTTCACTAAAATGGTACTCTACATCTTCATTCACTTATGTCCACAAATGCCATCTCTGTTTTCATATATACTTTTATGACAGACTGAAAAACAAATTAACTATAGGAATTGTCTACACTGTAACGCCACTCAGAACAACGCACTTCTGATTCAGAATTTTAAAGTACATTCTAGAGAAAAATGAGGAGATTCAGTGAAAAAATCCTTTTATTTTTTTAAATTTCATTTCATTATATTATTTCCAGTAGCATTACTCTGATAAAACAGGTTATGCACTACACAGATGTTATGCATCAAGTTCAGGGTTAATTCTGGCATCCATACTTCAAAATATTCTTTCACCTACAAGTAAAGAGAAAACAAACAAAACTTAACCAACAACCAATTCACAAATAGTGCTGTTAACACAAAATAGATCACCTCTAAGTCTAGTTAATATTTTTGTACACATTCTTTCAATTCTTTGTTATAGAACCAAGTGCATGAGAATGAAGAAAAAGCACCACCTTTATTGCAATGAACCTGTGCCATTGTGATATATGCTTCTATTTGAACCAGTGACCATGCTATGTTATGTTGAGTCTGCTGAACCATTTAAATTGCTTAAATGGTGCATACTTTCAAAGAGACTGCCTGCATGCTATGCTGGTGCTATGTTACAAATGTTAGAAATATGGTCACACATAAATGAATATCAGATTAAATTAAGCCAAGCTAAGTCAAAATATAAAGTAAGAAATGATCAACATAGCATAGGATATATTTTTTATTTTCATTATTGTAAACCTACTCTGGCACCCCTTTCGATAGAAACTTCTTATTCATATTCTATGATAAAGTCCAGCAACTGAGATCTACACAATTCTTAGAAAACAGAAAACATTTGATATTTTTCTATTTTTCAACTGTAGTAAGCTCTTTTTTTACATCCTCCTAGTTTTCAGTTGTCTAGAAAAACCAGAATGTAGCAAAATCCTGGGCACCTGAGCACTGACAATTAACCCTTTTATACTGTGTAACATAATACCTAAATTTAAGTTTTGCATGACATAACTGCCTGGAATATAAAAATAAAAAGTTTGACCTCTCTCTTTCTATTACATTTTGCAGTTTCTTTATAAGTTTTTTACCTTTTCTCAGCTTTAGTCAACATGTTCTTCAATCATTCCTATGAGATCTCCTTCAACATCTCTTTTTTTCTCATGGTCTCTTCCCCATGATTCAAAGCAGCTCATCTTCTTTAACCTGTTCTGTAAAGATTTTAAAATGTGGTGGGGCCAATACTATTTATTGCTTAGGTCAGGATAATTCCTCACACAGTGGTATGTCTTTTAGCTATATTGAAACAAAGATAATTACTAACAAATAATCTTTACCACATGGATTTCTTTTTTGGGGGGGAGGGAGGGCAGGGAGAAGAGGGAAGGTGAATTTCTTAACCTTCTTTGCAAACAGTTATGGGGAAAAGAAAAATTCTTTCCCTGGAATCTGGTTTTCTTAAGGTAAAGAGAAAGAATTGAGGGAAGTGGAGGTGAGGAAAGAAAAGGATCACTATAATCCTTCCTAAGCTTGACTCCTTGAAAGGTTTCTTCCCAGGACTTCGATAGTCACATCTTGTTTCTCCAGAGAGCCATTCACACCTTTCTTCTAGCTTTCTTTGATCATAATTAGACATTTTGGTATATTAAACAATGTTAAGTAGGTTTTGCAAGATCAAATCATAGTTGATATCTCTATTGCATTAGTTTGAGCTCTGACGGTTCAAATAGAGCATCACCTTTGTAATGAGGCCAGAAGTTAAAGCATTTTGGTTTTATGAGAGAAGAGGAGAAAGAGTCTACTCTCTACTGCTGAGAAAGAGCAGCAGAAAGAGCTCTCTCTTCCAAGAGAAAAAAGCAGCAAGATGAAAAATATCTTACAAAGTGGCACCTTAAAATATAGGCTTACCATAAAGCAGTGGAACAAGAGGTAGATTTTTCTCCAGATTTCTTCTAAAATGTATTTTTTTTATGTGACCTTCCAGTTTTCAGTCTGGAAAATATAAGCAACAATCCTTTTATTTATCTGCCCTTTGATTACTTAGTATGTAACTCTTACCACCAATAAAATAGAATAATTACAATGAAAGCATATACAGATTTGAGTCCCAGGCATTAACAAGACATAACTGAATTTTTTGTCAATTCTTGCAGTATCTTGCTTATAGTGTACAGTGCTTAACTGAATATCGACAAAGTAGGCACTTAAAATTGATCATGAATTTATTCAAATAAAACTGTTATTAATATAATAAACAGTTACGTATGTATTAATACAACAAAAACAACACCTAAACCTAACTCTTGATAGTAATTTGCACCATACCAAAGATATTCAGATGAAAGTAAAGGCTAATATTCACATTTTTTTTCCTTTACTTTAGTGGGTAAAAGGATTACAACTGTGTTAGATTTCTGGATTGGTTCTGCAATGTACATTTCCTGTTCACTTCAAAATTGCACAAAAGTGAGACTAAAGTCTTGCTCAAATCTGATGCTAATTTGTTCCACCAGGAAACAATCAACTATAGAAAAATTATAGTGTAAAGTAATCACCACATCTCTGTGATCTTATGTTGCGTGCACAAATGTTAATGATAAAATTTTAACTTGCCTATACATAAACTAAAGCAGGCTTGTGAAATATATCTTTTGTTTCCTTTCTAAAGCAGTAGGGCCACATAAGGACATCTGAAAATCTATTAGCTAGTAGGTTCTCATTCTAATCTCAATGGGGAAGAATCATCTCTAGTGCTGTTAATCAGAGTCTCTCATTAAAAGCTAACTTCCTATGTAAACAATTATGGAAATACTCGAGTGTGACTAAGACTACCGCAAATTCACCTCAAATACCCAGAGTTCCTATGCATATCCCATCCATAACCTTATTTGTTCCATGCTGCACATAAGAAAACAAAAGTAAATGAGTGAATTCAGTCAAAAGGGAGCAAATGCAAAACCTCTGATGAGAGGAAGCTCAAGATTTGGGAGGGCATATACCCTTAACAATATAGGCATATAGCCTATTGTTAAGGTACGAGTTGAGGAAATTTTGGAAATGCCCACGTAGAACATGGAGTGATAAATACAGATATGTTGAACATATGGGTATCAAAAGCAGATATTAGTATTTCATTTAGCATATTATTCTGTCTAGATTTACCAGCCCTGTTGAGAAGACAAAGTTCCAGACTCAGTTGGTTTTAAGTTTTTGGTTTCGAGTAATGCTACTTTATGTAGATATAAGTCTGCTAACTCTGCAAATCACCATACTTTTTAACACATACAGAAAAAAAAAAACACACACACACACACAACCCCTCCCCCACATATTTCTAAATAGGAAGCTTTACAGAATATGGCTCCAATAAAAGGGGGAAAAAATTATGAAATTTTATGAAAAGAAAACTTTTCCCCACCTGTTCTATGAATTATTTATTAAAGTCCTTCATACTGGTTAAATATAATAATTATTTCAGAAAATGTCTAATGTGTACCTCATTCCAAATTTTTTACAGAAATGGTATCATGGTAAGCACAGACTAGGTGAATCAAAATAAGAAAAATATTATCCCAGCACAAAAACAATTCTCTCTAAATAAAGAATACTTGGCAAATATTTATGATTTATTAAGGTACCAAAACTAGGCTCTCATATCTTTAGTACTGTTTAGTGAGTTTTCACCATTACTCATGTACAACATTCACTGATATTTAGTAAAATATTACACCTTAAATTCCCAGGAGATAATTGATTAGGTCTGCCACAAAATAAAATGCAATTATAAAAAAATTAAATTTGCCCCAAGAATCTACAATACTAAAATCTGTCCTTAGTGTATGACTAAATGTGATTTTTAAGTGGCAGCTAGAAGTACCGTACTGTTTTTCTCTGTAAATGCTCCATTTTTATTAGCTAACTTTCTGGGCTTGAGTAAACTCAGAAAGCTTGCCTGCAATGGAAAGATTCTGCCCCCCAAAAGATGCCTAAACATTTCCTGAAATACATTAATAATCAAATTCTGTCCTTACCATTTACTAACTTTGAACTTTAATGTTAGCCACACATATGCCTGTCGAGAAGATCATGGAACCACAAAAGCTTTGCAGCACAATGTTTGTTGCAGCACTGTTTGTTTTTTTTTGACTTTAAAACACTCACAGTAAAGGAAGAATAGCCATCCTTTACTGTGATTGCTCCCTGGTGATCACAAAATTGGTGTTTTGTAGAATCACCTCTACCACATCAACCACCAACAGTTTACAGCAAAGCAAATACTCAAGGGTTCTTTGCTTTTTCAGTTTCTCTTAGCAAGGAAAAACAAATCGACCACGTGCAGAAGTTCCCCACTCTGTGCCTGCAAGCAGCTGGGAAGAGCACTAAGTTCTAATATTGACATTTTTGGTGAGAAAATTCTTGACTAGATTTGGCACCCCCTCCAGAAAAGAGCTCGTATCAGTGACTCCAAAAGGAGGTATGTACCTGGCACCCAGCTTCTCTGTGTTTCCAGATGGGCAGCAGAAATGAGGTCCTGTGCAGCCAGCTGAGTGCAAGCCTTTCCCTCCCCTGAGCTTGTAAAGGGAATCCTGCTCGGAGTAAGGATTTGGTGGCCTATGCTAAAAATTGAACATGTGGCTGCCAGGATTAAGCTCCTTTACGGATCCAGTTTTAACATATATTTGATTCATTCCTCCCAATTCTGAAGAAATGCCATTAAAACAGGTAAATTTTGACATGTATGAAAGCAATATAGTATGTATAACTACAAGATTAACACCAATGTAAATTGGCAGAAAAATGACATCTTATACTGGAGGGAATTACTGTCACTTGCATGATAACTTCAAACTTAAAATGGTGTGAAACCCTATCAAAACAGAGAGTGTCCTCTTTTATTCCAATTACCAGTTTGTTTTAGCTTTTCTAAGTTGCTTCTGCAACTTTAATGCTGACATGTCTAATTTTTATTTTTCTCTTTGGAGCACCAAACACATACACTTTCTTAAAAAAGGTTTATCCAAAGGCTAAAATTTCACATAATGTCTTTCTTCAAGGAAAACAGAGGGAAGATAAGCCCTAGTCTTAAACTGTTCAGCTGGTCAGGTACTGGCATATGCTGCTGCTTGTTGTTCTACATAATGTGGAATTCTCAGGAAACAGGATATGTAGTTTGCTCATTAAGTATGGGATTTTGTTATTCTTGCCCTCTCCAGATAATTTACGGTTATGACAGACACACAAGACGGATCTCTAGTCATCACAGATCAACTTACATCCTCTCAGTTAATAAGAGACAGAGCAACAAATTAGTTTTGTGGAAGCATAACTCATACAACAAATATTACATAGAAAATCCTGTCATCCTCCGATCAATACTGCCATATTTTGCCCACCAAAAGCATAATTTGTAACTTGCCAGTCCACAGTATCCCATCTAAAGATAGACTTGTTAGGAGGGAATGTTTTTTCTGCACTGTATATGCTGACTGCCATAGAAAAATGCTTTTAGATCCCCTTTTTTTAGTCAGAATTCTCTGAATAATAAATCCCCATGCTGCTACAAGGACCAGGGCTTCCTCTTCAGTGCTGTTTTCAATAGTTTCTACAGAGATAGACATTTTTTTCCAAACTTTGGGAAGAAAAAAGAAGAAAAACTTGTTTTTAACAACTACTATTGTTAATAATTTAATCTGCTTGCAAAACGGGAATTTTTCAAGACTTATAATATGTTCAAATGTTAAGCCAAATGTTTACCATAACACTTGAAAAGATAATTTCACATCCAGTATAAAATCAGTTTAATTCCATCCTCGTGAATATAGATATTTACCCCAGTTGGAGATCTGCCTCAAGCACACTGCTCCTCATTTGAGATGTTAATTTCCTACTTTTGACTCCAGCCTATATTGCAAGGTAGTTTCAAATATATACACACACAAACACATATATATAATATACATATAAAATGTATACACACGTGTATGTTTACATACACATATGCGTATGTATACATATACCTGTATATATGTGTGTATATATGTCTACATATGTTACATAGAATATGTATCCATATGCATACATTATACATACTACATATATATATAAATATACATATGATCATAGAATCATTATGGTTGGAATAGGCCTTCAAGATCACCGAGTCCAACTGTAAGCCTTTCACAACAGCATGCCTGCTAAACTACATCCCTAGGAATCTCCCATGATTCTGTAAGCGTCTTATTTAATATGTTTCTTTCACACTGCTAGAGACGATGACTCCACCACTTCCTTGGGAAGCCTGTTCCAATGCTTGACTACTCTTTCCATGTAGAAATTTTTCCTAATGTCTAACACGACCCTCCCCTGGCACAACCTGAGGCCATTTCCTCTTGTCCTATTTCCAGTAGTTCTTTTCAGAAGAGATTGAAACTCACCTCACTATAAACTACTTTCAAGTAGTTTTACAGAGTAGTGATAGGATCTCCCTTTACCCCCCTCTTCTCCAAACTAAACAACCTCAGCTCCCTCAGCTGCTCCTTGTAAGGTCTGTGCTTCAGCCCCCTCACCAGCTTCATTGCCCTTCTTTGGACATGCTCCAGCACCTCAATGTCTTATTTGTAGTTAAGAGTCCTACAGTCTGGACTAATCTCATTACTTCTAAAGGCAGTTTACCAGAAAGAGAATACAGAAAAGGTATTTAAACAGCAACCTTAGAATGAACAGGATAGTTACCAAAAATAAAAGCTGCAAAAAATCTGTCAAAAGTAGGATCATTGGTCATTGTATAAAAAAAAAAAAAAAAAAAAAAAAAAAAAGAAAAGAAAAAATTGGAAATTATTTTTCTCTCAGAAAAAAAATACAGAAAAAGAAGATGCATAAAAAGAAGGTTCTATGTATATTTACTTAACATTCAAATTTATATGGCTGAAGGAGAGGTTGGGCAAACTGATGGAAGAAAATATCAAATTGAGTGGATTTTTTTTCCTGTTTATTTAGTAGCTTTCAGTTAAAGCAACCAACATAAGAAGGACTGCCAGCTGGGGCAGTCTCATACATGTATCCCCTTTTAAATATAAAAGGCATCCCTAGGCATCCAGTTTTAACCACTGCAGAGGCAGATCACTGGGTTTTATTGGCCTTTTTTTCTGACCCAGTCATTTCTTTCATCTCATATCTGCCTTTCTTATATGTCTGCTTTTGGCCACTATCAAAAACAGGTCCATAATTCAGAAGGTACCTTTACCTATCCTTTCCCTAATGAAAATGCATTGAAGGGTCCATTTTGAATGTGCATATCTTTGTATTCTGATAATGTTTTTATGATCATAGTGTCATAACCTTACCTCAATATTGTAGTTATTTGTGATTCATTACGAAATACTCTGAAACATTACCATGACCTAAAAATAAGATATAGAAGGGAAAAACAACGGGAAAAATATATAAGGTTTATATTATCGTATTATAAATCATATTTATGTTTGTGGAAAGACTATGTGTGGGTTTTGGATCAGGAACTATAAATTCCTGATGCAGCAGGAATGTTACAGACTCAAATTTTTAACAATTTAAAAGAAATGCACTTATATTTATTATATTAAACTGAGATTAAAATAGAGATTAAAATATTTTGCTTACACTAATGAAATTTATTTCACTGTTTTTTAATTATAGAGGGTGAACCACAGAGGATAAGATTTACCCTCAGGCAAAGAATCATTTTCAAGCCCTTACTACTACTGCCTGAATAAGATTTCCATTTGCTCCTGCGTATTTGCGTTCTTTACTCAATTAAAGGAAATAAATAAACTTAAATAATACTAATACTTAAATAATACTTATACAATTCTTCATGGATTTTTAATTTTCTACAAATGCACAACAAAGTAACGAACAAGTATACACACACACACACGCTGACACGGACACACAAATTTAAGCAAACATTTCTACTATGCTCTAACTCAGTTGTGCTGCATATTAATTGTTATGAGGTTTGTAGAATTCTGGAAAAAGTAACCTAAAATGTATCCCCTTAAAACAACAAAAACCAGTAACATTTAATTATTTAAAACATAAAAAGTGGTGTACAACAGGAATAATGCTCAAGATGCTGATGAAAGGCAATTTATGCAAGATGCCATAAAATTATCAGACAATTTTTTGTAAGCAATCCCTTTACCACTCTGACATCAGAATATGCTCTGTGCAGCTGAAGATACGCCCCAGTGAAAGACACAACCCAGTTTCACCCTTCCTAAATCAAACAAGGCGTTAGCATGAGATCAAAAGCACAATATTTCCACAACAGAATTACTGTATAAACTCAAGCACATAGGCTGTTTGCAAAAGGGCAGCAAGAGTCAAATTATTCTTTCCTGTTCCAAGACTATTAGAAGGCTAAAAAAAAGTCTGAGAAATGGACTATATCCACATCTGGACAATCTTGCTTGGAAACATATGTCAAGCAGTCAAATAAGGTAAAATATGGTCAGATAAGGTACAGGTCTTCCCCCTCCAATATTAGTTTTCCAATAGGGAGTAATTTCCAGACACAAGTTTCTTCCCATTTGTATTATGTTAGCCATTAAGAAGAATATACAAAATACACAATTATCTCTTAATTGAAATATAAGTTGAGGTGAAAACAAACAAAACCTAGTTCATATCACTGCTCTTAAAAAAAAAAAAGGCAGAGGTGTTTAAAAAAATCCACACTTAAAACTTCTTACTGTGGAGATTTTGGATGGTGAATCTGAAAGCCTTCACCATCACCTTGTTGGAAAATAGATATAAATAATAATAATAATAATAATAAAAACCACCTAGTTAGATTGTTAGATACTTAATCTTGTTACTCAAACAACTCCACTCTGAAAGGTCTTCCTGCTCTGGAAGCTACTGTTCAAGATCAGATTCAGTCATCTTTAACTTGCATGTTTTTACTCTTTGTGCCTTTGAAAACAATCAAGAGGGATCAAAAAGCAAGGAATTGTACTCAAACTATGTGGCTCAGGATTCTTAATCAAGCAGAGATGAGGACAGGAATGGAGGACTAAATTCAAAGGAAAAGAATCACTGCTGACAGTGATGTGAATAACACAAGGGAAGGAAAGAACAAAACACATTCTTCAGTGAAAGTGAAAGGCAAGATATTATATCCTTTTATTTAATATAGGTTTATCCATGGGACTAACTGCCACCAAGTAATGTTACTAAAAGCATATGAGAAGCCAGTCCTCTGTCTAAGGTATGTACCTGTAGATATTCCCAGAGGAAGTTCTACAGACAAGATTATAAGATTCCAGTTGTAATCTCTCTTCTTCATCTAAGTAATTTATGAGCTACTTGTCTAATTTTTGTAATATCTGTCTCAAGTTTTTCCCACTTATCCTTGATACTTTCTCCAACATTAACACCTGGTTCATAAAAATGAAACTAAAAAAATGATTATACATAGGCAATAAACTTTTACTGTTTGTCCTTTTATACGCTTACTTAATGGCTAAGTAGAGAATCTTTATTCTGAATTTGAAAATAAACCGTCTGCTAAGCAGATTGAAGTTGATAGAACATGTTCTTCATGTTCTTGAAGAACTTTAGCCTATGATTCATTTCCTGAACGTAGTAATCGGTTTTCATTCAATTAATGTGCAGTTCCCAGGAAAACAACACAATAAAATATGGCATCAGGGGGTCTCCTTTATTGCCTAGAAATGACGTCTATATCCAACCTATTTAATTTACAAACAAAATAATTTTGGTTCCAACAGATACAGATGACGTAAATACCCAAGCACTGAGTAAAATGACAAATTACAAAGTGGGAGATCAGGTTTGCTTTTTTGTTGTTGTTTGTTGGTTGGTTTACACACCCTGTGTCTTCACGAATACAAGTGCTGCAGCACAAATTGCAAGCCCCGCCTCAGACAGCAGGGGTCCTAAATACCTGCTGACCAGGTAATGGAAAATTTACCCTGCCTTGATACTATCAGACATTAAGCTTGTAAACTGATCTCCTGGGGGATGATGAAGGGAGAAAGGCACTCTGAGTCACTCCATGGGATAACTTCTCTCTCTCCACTACTTTCACACAAACTCTTCCTTCTTTACTTCACCAGTTTTTCCTTCCCTGTTTTCAGAGGGTTACAAAAATCTCAGAGAGAGGGTTGAATTGTCAAAAACAGTAGTGAGGTATTTTCAGAGGGTTTCAGACTGCACACTCCTAGTTCAAACTGAGAAGTTTTGTTTAACAGAAAATTCTGGTCTTTCAACAGAAGTTCTAAACAAATTTATTCTCATGTCTAAAAAACTTTTAAAAAAATGTTGCTCTGGGGAGGAGAGAGGATATTTTTCCTAGAACAAAATCAATCTCCTTAAAAAGGCAGGCTAGGGACCTCAAAGAGAACCAAGGCTGGTTGGAGTACAGAGTGATCACCAAGGCCTTGACTCAAGTAATAGAACTGCAGTGATTTCTGTGGTGGAGTCAGAAGTTTAGACTGCATCTATGCTGCAGTAAAAACAGAAAAAGCTTAAGCACGGGACTGCTGATAATCCGTACAGACTCACTGCACACTCCCAGGGTAAGTTTTAACTGTGCCAAATAGTCGCTCCTGGGACAGGAGCTAGTCAAGGTTTGGGGCATAACATATACCTGCAACCACAACCCATACACAATATACATAATATGGACAAGACATGACGAACTTTCATTCCTTAATCCAACAATTTGCCGGTCAAAGAAAACTTGGCAACTATAAGTAGCCCTATGTTGTTCCTCATTCTATATACTAGGGTATGGAAGACAGTTTGATGATATGAAAATGCCGCTGTGTTAGTCTACTTAACAACTCTCCCATTACTTCAGACATTTTGACATGAAAAATAAATTTCTTCTATTTCACACTCTCAAATGTGCTTTAAACCCAGACTGCTGGGACACAACACAGATCTTGGGCCAAGTGCCACGCAACATGAATGGGGCCACTCTCTCACTGATTTTAGGGCTCAAAATTGTTCCTGTGTCTATGTATTCAGCAGTTTAGACACAGACATTTAGCAGTTTAGATATTTTGAGTCAAGTAGCTTACCCATTCATCCTGATGAGGTCCCACTTTGTAGTGGGGTTGCCTTAGGACTGCCCTCTGGAGAGTTGGTCTCCTTTACCACCTACCAGGCATCCTGGTGACAATCAAGCAAACTTCCATCATAGATTTGTCTATGTTTCAAAGAGGAAGGAATCAGAAACTTATAGATGGGGCTAACAGACATAACACAAGACCTACAGGAGACTGTGTTCTGGATCTGTAGCTGGAGGCTGAGCAGGGTGGGTTAAGTCATCAGAACAACAGAAGCTTTGTGTTTAGGCAAGTGAAAAAGCCTAAGCAGTAAAATCTGTATTTTTGCATCTTTTAAAATAGAGAACAGATGATCAGAAAATCTCCAGTCTATTCTAGTTATGAAAAAAGCCAGAGAGTCTTTGAAATGAAACGTGAGAAACAACACATTTTCATACTACGTTTACTGAATGCCCTCCTTCAAAAGGTAGAAGTTCCTGGAATAAATGGTGTTTCACTAGTAATTACTGTACTGAATATTGTATGATTATTTTTCTACATAAACATTAAGCTAGATATTAATGTACTAGATATTAAAACCATAAAAATCTATCCCAGTTGTCAGAATATTATGGAATACAGTAATATGTCGGCCAAACAAAAATGAACCCATCTAATTTGAAAAGGCATTTACTAAAAAAAAAAAATATTTTATAACAGACTATGACCAAAACCCCAGATTAATTGGTTAATATAGGCAGGTTTAGAGAGTTGACCAGAGTTAAATGACCAGTGCAATGTTTGCAGCTGTTGTTTTTGTCACATTTAGTAATGCATCTACAACACATTGCCATGATGTGGCATTCATGCTGAAGAAAGTGATTATAGCTGATACTCCTAAATATAGATACATAAATAGAAATATAGACAGATATATATAAACATAGACCCTTATCTTCCTAAATAGTAAAAAAATACTATCAATCCCAGTTTATAAACATTTTCTGTGAAAGAGATAGCAAGATGATGAAAAACACCTGCATAAAGTTGAAACAAAACATACCATAACTGCTATAGCCATGGGAAGGCAAGATACGTTTTTATATAAAACCCTATAAAACCTTTTTCTTAGTGGATATCTGACAGTGTTAATTTTTTTTTTTAATTGCATATATTCAGTGCTCAAGTCACTATAAATGTTATTCAAAACCTTTCAACTCTCGGTAATCCCTCAAAGCATATTAAATTATTTGTAAATGATATCTGATATCTGTTTCTTATCCCATCCTGACCAGGAACTTTTATTCAGATTCTATCATCCAGATCGAATTTGTATAAAAAGACGACAGTCATTTTGAAGGTCTCAGTAGCAAATATGGGTATGAAAAACCAACATTGCTTAGAGCTAATCCTTCCTTTAAAATGAAAAAAGAAAGAAAAAAAAAGACAGAGCTATCAATCAATCATGTTTTTTATCCAAACTGGACTAACCCAGACCTGGAAAATTAACCTTTTTTTCTTTCTCTATTCTTACAGACATCAATAGTTTACATTTTGGGAACTATGCTAGTAATTACCTTTACGAGGGCAGAACAAGAAGTTTCTAAATCAGAGACTAGACTCAACTACTGCAAGTAAACAAAACACAAAAACTCTATTTCTTAATCCATTTTACCAGACAGATTGTTTATTTTGGGCCTTTACTACCCTTGTGGAAGACTGTTCTGCAAACTTTCCTTTCCAATGATCTGAATCCCTTCCAGTTCCTAATCTAAGGTAATCTGTGGCCACCTGATAGTTACTTCCTATGTTCCATGTCAACCTTCTCTCTATCTTAAGTGCTTTTCTTTTTCTAGTACTGATAGGCAGGAATCTCACTGTAATGCTAGCCCCAATTTCACTATGAATTCATCCTTCTCATTCACAGAACATTGTGTGCTAATGAAAAAATCTATATACAATATCTTACAGAAGCATGACTCCTTTCCAACTATCAGTGTCTAACCTGATGCCTCCTCGATCAAATTTGTCTTTCTCCTGTCACATTACATTTGTGGTTTTTATCATTCTGTAAATGAGAACATTTCTTCTTACCTGTCATTCTCAACTGATAAACATCCAGCTGATAGCAGGTGCTCTTGATAACAGTTATTAGATATAAGGATATGTCATCCTATTATAATTCACTCCTTTCCATCATTCCACTTCTCTCTACGTTTTTCTTACAGATATAATGCATGATAAAACCTCCCAGCTGTGCCCTAGCAATTCCATCAGCACATGCATCATATTACAGCATGATTCATCTTCATTAATGAAGATAATAAAAGATAATAAAAAAAGATAATAAAAGATAAATAAAAGATAATAAAAATGGTCAGGTTCAAGGATCATCCTAAAATGCCCATCTTGTTTCCTAACCTTTTTTTTTTGCAGTTTGTTCACCTCATTTCAAAACAAGAGAAAGAAAAAAAGTTCTGGTTATACATAGGTAAGACAGAATTAAATTGCCTTGAGAATTGCTTTCTGTACCTTTATTTTTAAAAGCTAATCAACAGATTTAGCAGAACATGTCAGTCCTTGAACAGGAACAGTTCTTGCAGAATTTCTCAGATTTCTTTGACAATAAAATCTACACTTTGGAAGGTATGATAATCTCATTTTACACTGATAAAAAACTCATGTAATGTCCAACTTCGATATTTCAGATCCTAAACAAACAAGAAAGTACAGGAAGTACACACAAAACCTTACTATGAAATTAAATAACTGACAGTTTTACAGGAATGCAATCACTGTGATCATGAACAGAAACACAAAAATATTTAAAAAATACTTTTTTGGCTCAATAGCTGTGACTTGCATTTCTGAGGGAAAGGTCAGAAAAAATATTCTCGAAAGTCAGATTTAGTGTATAACTCTTAAATAATCAATTAGTTGCAAAAGAGTACAAAATGCAAACTACAGAAATCACTGATTAAAACAAAGGAAAATTGAAAGATCCAGTCTCACAAAAACTGTAAGATAAAATTTCAGGATGCCAAACTAATAATAATACAATATGCATACTTTCTGTAAGTACTCAGCAACTATGATTTTCATAGAGCAGGTGCCTATGGATTCTCTATTGCAGAAAAAAAAGTCATCTTTATATGTTTAACGGAATTAAAAAATGAATGGTGAAATGTCTAAATTTCTTGGTCCTTTTTCCAATCACAAGACAACTTTTTTTTTTAAGAGGCAGTTGAAGGAGACCTCAAATTTTATTATAAAGTAGCAGTAATTTGTTATTTTTCTAGCTTACAAAACTAATGCATAAGTAGTTTCTCAAGAGAGAAATGGTCAGTCTCTGTGGGTTCATATTTATTTCAGTCTGCCTAAAGACTACATATAAGGGGGGAAGAATAACATATAACTAACTTAATACTGTATGTTCCCACCTGAAAAACCTAGGAACCTGGTTGTGCAGCACAAGCAAATCCTGACAATTTGAGGCAAATGTCAGTCTTTTACCTGCAAGAAAACTTCAAACAGTAGGAAAACATATGAGGGTAAGGTGTGAAGTTAATATAGTTTACCCAAGATAGCTGTATTTCCATGCTGTATGGATATTGATTACATTTCATCATTTCATTGTCGTAAAAAATCATTTAATTTCAATAAATTACTCTCAACAAAGTTGAATCAGAAAGATATCTTTATAGTAATGTATGTACATACAGAAACTCTATCTATTATAGTTTACAAAGCTGTACTCTACATACACATGGATAAACTGAGTTCCTAAATTTATTAGCTAACTAGACATGCAATCAACCGCTGAAGGGCCATTGAAAAGTATGGTAGTAGGAAAGAATGCAAATGCACAAGTCATCTGAATATGCCTAAGTCTAACTGCAGAGCAGGTCAAAATAACATCCTCACCAAAGAGAGCAATTCTATAGGTGGCATCACATTACTGATTAATTCATTTCAAAAGAGTGGTGTTCTACCTAATGATACACTCATATACCAAATGGGGTCTGCTTAGAAATACTGGAAGGATTCTGACACTTGATGATGATAATAAAAGAAATTGAAGTAAACCTGTGAATGTAGTGTCAGCATTGCTTTCATCCTGGTGTCAGATTTAGGACTAAATAGCGATATTTAGTCCCTGACTGCAGTTTAGATGTTTAGATCTTGGATTTTCAAAGAAATTTCAGAGTGCCATGGACCGAAATAGAAACTGAGAACCTAACTACCATTAATCTTTGAAAATGCTGTCTCAAATCCAGCTGAGTGCATACTGAGTTGGAAAACTTAATTAATTCTTTTGTTTTCAAAGATGATGGACCACAAAAATGTTGACGTAGATTTCCTCTGAAGGTCTCTGAAGACATTGGGTCTTCTACAAGGGCACTGATTACTACCTTTGTACAATTGCATTAGACCTGTCAAAATGATTCAGGGAATTCTTGGTCATGCTCTGAGCTCCTTCACAATCTAGGGGGAGAATTTGATGTACTAAGACTATAGTTTCAGAAGATGACTGTTTTTGGAAAAACAGTAATGCCAGCCAGTCATTCTGGCCTCCTGCCATTTGTCCCTTAGGCAGCAAAAGAGTTTGACTATGCCATGAACCATACTAGAGAAAAACAACTGAAAGGAGAGAATCTGTAAAACCAAACAAAAACAAATAAATAAAAAACTAAAACCAGTAAGGAAAGCTCCAGGAATTAAAAGTAGTTTTCTTCTATTCCATGCCAGTGCTTTAAACTGTTTGCAGTTTCCCTTCTAACATCTTCAATCATAAAATTAATGCTTTCTGACCAAAACAGTCATCTAAAAAGTCCTCATCTTGATCATTTACATGGATTAAAGAGATACAGAATCCTAAACTGTAAGATTCTAAAGATCTTCAAAAATAGGACAAAATGTATTTCAGGACTAAAAAATGGTGTATTCTTAGCTAAGAGATCAAGGACTTCTGTGTTGGCTCTTGGCAGTTCTTACCTTTCAACAAGCACTAAAGTCCCCAACACCAACTCAGAAACTGTTTTCTTTAATTTCACTTTCCAAGGTTTGTATTGTGCTGTATATTGATAGAGATCAAAGAAAATACGCTTTTCATTTATATGAGACACAACTACTGAGAAATACCCAGCATTACTTTTTGTTCTATTTTCAAGAAGTATTACAGCCTAAAAGCAAGAATTTGCATTCCTGGGATTGAGTAAATGAAGCTAAGATACATCAGTTAGTAGGTAAAAAACTAAGTTTGAAACCAGTATGAAGTAAGAGGTCAGAATACTGTTATTCTAAAACAAAGCTGGTATAATCTCATTCACTGCGCTATGTTTTGGATACCGTACTTCAAGAAAAAATGAATCTGGGAAGAGATCCAGAAAACACTCAGGTCAGTTATGATGAAACAGAGAAACTCCCAAGTTGAAAAGTTTAAATGAGGCGTCTTATAATTGTTTAGATGGACATGAGGGTTGCTTTTGCTTTGTCCACTTTTCTGAAACCTGTCTCAGATGTTTCTGAGCAGCAAAATATAATTTAACTGAGATTTCTCTAATGGGGCCTATCCATCCTTTGCTTTCCTACATTTCTGGGCATCCCCATTAGATATGGCTAGTGCAAAATATTTTACCACCTCAGTCTTCACTATTTTAGGCCAAAGTTTGTTTAACTACCAACTTTTGTGCCTACCCAAGAAAGAAGAAACAATACAAAAAGTCAAATCTCAGTCAAATCAATACAACTTCCTTTTTTTTTTTTTTTAGGGTTTTTAAGTTATTAGAAGGTTCATACCAAAACTTTAATGTAAGAAATGTAATTTGAACTAAATTTGCATTAGCGTGTTATTCTTGAACCACTGCCATCTATTACAGAAAAGATGGTCAGAGCCTCAGTTAGCAAGAATTAATTTCTTTTTATCAAAAGGACCTCTATGCACCCAGAATATCAGGAAAAGTTTTTAGATGCCTTGACTAAAAGCAGTTTGATATAAATAGAATACAAATGAAAGACATTTCCTCCTCCTTTTTGCTTATTTGCACAAATTAAATAAGAACTCATGATACTGAGAAGTATTTTTCCTAAACATATGTCAGTGCTATGTGAATATCAACCCAGAAAAATCTGAAGATAGCAACCCTGCAGAAGCCATTCGCTGCCAAGAATCAAAGATTTCCAGCTAATCCGTGTTAGAGTTTGTTTGCATTCATTCCAGTATTATGCTAGCCAAAATAGTATTTTACCATTGCATATTTGGTAAAGAAGGAGAAGTAAATGATCATCTTGTCTCTTCAATCTTAACATTCAGATCCAACATAAAATGCAGGTGTGGCTGCCTTGTATTTTAAAATGATGAATTAAATACATTGGAACAAATGCATTGTTTTACTGAGATTAATCTGAAATAAATCCTTCTAGCATTTGTTGATTTTCTACTAGGAGACCACATTTAAAATGAAGCTAATCTGCAAAGAAGACCAGTTGTAACCACATTAGAGTGATTTCTTTTTCTGTACTTTATTATTTTTCCACAAGGCACCACAACAGAAAGCATGACTGGAAAGAACCACAATGCTGAAGACAGACACAGCTGCCATTCTCACAGTCTTGGCTCTGAAGCCAGTACAAAAGAAGGGTGACAGAGCACTCAGCTTCGCTGCAATATACATTTCCTTTCCTTGTAAGTGGAAACAAGAATTAAGTCACAAATCAAGGCTGCTGGGGCTTTCTCTCAGCAAAACTTTTTTTTTTTCCTCTCCTGTCTCATTTCAAAAACACGTATTTGACAGAAGCCAACCTCTCTGGAAATCAGTGAAACACCTCCCTTAATTTCCCAAACCTTTCCTTAGATCAAGGAAAATATATCAGGTGAAAATAAAGGAGAGCAGAAGAGGGCACGGGAAAAGCCAGGAAGTACATGCAACTGAGCCCAGAAAGGTCAATACTCACCCTGGGTAGGAGATCACAGGAGCCCAATTCTCACATCCCTCACATTTGCCTACTGTCCTCCAGAGGAAACCATCACTCTTGCCTCGGGTATAGTTACATTTCCAAAGTGAATATATTAAAAAAAAAAATCAGTTGCTGACTGTGGAATAAATATTTCAGGTATCTGTTCTGTATGATTTTTTGCCCTTTCTCCTTCGCAACTCCAGTGCAAATTAGATAAGTCTTTAGCAGCAGAGATAAGAAAAATAAAAGAAGGAAAGAAGGAAAGAAGGAAAGAGAAAGAAAGAAAGAAAGAAAGAAAGAAAGAAAGAAAGAAAGAAAGAAAGAAAGAAAGAAAGAAAGAAAGAAAAAGAAAGAAAGAGAAAGAAGAGGAAAAGAAAAGAAAAGAGAAAAGGAAAAGAAAAAATAAGAGAAAAGAAAAGAGAAAAGGAAAAGAAAGGATTGAAGAGTCTCATAGGCTATAATAAAACATATTCATTATAACCCTCAAGGGTTATAATAAATCAACGTCTTTACAGTCCAAGATATTTAACCTTCTACAAAACTCTGAGCTGAAACATAACATCTTTAAGTCAGCGTTTGAGGCTGCCTTTACCATGTTGATACCTATCAAGATGTAAACCTCCATAGAAAAACAACGGAAAACTTTGGTTAAACAAAAACACACTTAGCCTGATGACGTAGTATTATCAAAGAAAAAAGTCTAAAGAACATAGGGGAAAAACAGGAACTGTTAATTATGATACCAAAGGCTTAAAGAAATTGTGAACAGAGTTGTTCTTACAAGAGAAGAACAGAGGGACTGACAATCAAATAGAAACAAAAAATATATAAATTAACTAAATTGCTTCTCTCCCTCCCTATAGAAAGAATATTTTTTCATATGAATGTTGAATTTTCTAAAATAACTGTTTTGTTTTGTTTTTTGGCATCATAACTTTGCCAACTAGACAACATACTTTGTAACTTAATCAAACCTGGACATGAGATCATTCATTAATTTTAAGCAGCATGGCTGGGATTTTCTCTTCATGAGCAGCAACACATAACTGAGCTGACACTCTATAAGCATTCATCCCCGACTTTCCCAAAGTCTTTAATATTTCAATTTGACACCTTGCTCTATTTCTATTTCTCCACTCTGATATTAGAATATTACTGTCGCTTGCCTAACAAGAAACTAATGTATTTTACCACATTTCATAGTAGTTGTCTCTACTTTTGCCTCAGCTACCAGCTAACAAGGACCTCCAAAAGCATCTTCCATACCACAAAGTCTTGGTACCCAGAGACCACACAGGGAGAGGAGGAAATGATAACTTAGACAAACATTCCAAAGAACAGAGAAAGAAACCAGTCATCAACATAACTTCCAACAGTCCAGAATAGATTGGCAGGCAGCTGATATATATTGCACAGACCAACAGATAAACTGTATAGCTGGTAATCCTGGAGCAGGTGGGGAATATCACCAAAGCTTCAACTGATGGCTAAGGGAAGGCAGGGCCATGCAATACTAGTTGTCTGTTCCCAAATCAAGTATATTAATTAACAACTTACTAATAAAATTGTCTTTTTGCATCTTGTGGAAGAAAATTCTACACTACAGTTACCTTACAATAACACCAGAGACCACAGTTCACCCAGTTAAATGGCTGACAATACAGTGGTTTTCTCAGCACCCCAAAAGTTAGCTAATACTGATCCTGCTGAGTTTATTTGTAAGCGCCATCTTCATCCGCACTATGGAGCTATGAAATTAAATTCTCTGATGCCACATATGGTTCCAGGATATTTTCTCCAAAATGGTCTTTAATTATTTCTTGCTAAATTTGTTTTTGCTACTACCAATATTATGAAACTGGCTACCACTTGAACAAAAAGTTAGTAGTCCTGAACTGGTAGCAGAGGCTTCCAAGAGAAGACAGCCAGGATAATAGCTGAGACCTTAACAACATAGGCACACAGTGCTACCAGAGTCCTCTTGAATATAAATATAAAATCATAAATGGTCAATTAGTGGGGTTAAGGAAATGCAACTTTGAGAGCTCATTGAATCTGCTTATCAAGGGATCACAGAACAGGTTTCCAGCAGATGTGCAATAGCCCATGTGTGGTAAAAATACAGAGGGGCTGACAATAAGCTATAAACATTAAAAACACACACTGTTGCAGTCTTTACAAGTGCACAGAAACAACGACAGAAATTGCTCTACGGTCAAGAGTACTGGGCCTGAGTACTACTTCTCTGCAGCACCTTCTCTCTTATCTTTGGTAGAGGAAGAAACAGTTTTTTGACTTGCCATTCACCACATATTTGCCAGTAACACTTAGTAATCATATGTAAAGTGCAGTGCTTTACTACAAAATTAGTTTAATTAAGTTTTAAAAGTCATGACAGTTTACTCCAGCTAAGTATCCCCTGTTATATTTTCATCTTCTACCTTAAGAAAATAATTTTACTTATATAATTTCAGGTTTCACTGTTACTGGCTGCATAGTGGGGACAAATTATGATACTAGCTGAAAACTCATTGGATATCTCCAGTAGTTCAATAAACACAGAAATAAAAGAGGCTGTTCAAGCACCCAGAGTAATCTAGAGTAAACAGATCATAGCCAAGTTTTATTCTGAACTCACAGAGAATGATTCTTTACTCTTGCATTTATAGTCCTGCATAGAGTATTTAAACTTTTTCAGGTTTTTTTTGACTGATAGATTTGTCAAGTGAAAGGATGCTAGTGCCACTGCTCATCGTTAAGTGCTTTAGATGACTAGTTTCACCTTTTCTAGTTAGTTAATTTAAAAAAAAAAAAAAGTAAAAATGACCTCCTTTGCCCCACCCTCTACCCAGGAGCTGAAGCAATATTTGCTTGCCAAGTTAAGTATTAATAGTAAATCCCATAATGCTCGCAGGGCTGAGAACCTCAGAAGAGAAAGACCTCAGAGGGAGTCAAATGGCTAAACATTTTAAAAATCTGCCTTAGACTTGATAGGGCCCAGCTACATTTCTCCTTTCCATTTGTATCTGAAGTGACATCATCGTGCTGGTAAAGGGGAAAAGAAAACAGATATTGTTTTTTCTACACTCCTTCTTGTCAGGCATGATCTTTTGTCACTGACTACATCCCTTACAGAACTAAGGGACCATTCTGCACAGACAGCAGCAGGGAGAAGCCAAGGTCGTTAGTGGCCACTGCTGCAAGTGTTAGTGAAAAACTTTCTTTATAATCCTCCTTAACAGAGCCACTTTGCCTATTATGTGCTTACTGAAGCACTAGATGTCAAAGTGTGCATAGTGCACAAAGCTGGCCAGTGCCAGAGGACACAGGAGTGCTGTAAAAGTGCACTAAGGTCACACTAGATATTTGCATGTTGTCTTCCTTTCCAAAACTTCAAATCAAAATAATAAGCAACTAAGGAAAAAAATACAGTTTTGGACATATGGTGGTATTTTCTTTCCTGAGGTAATTACTTTGACAGTCAATGTTTTGTATACACACATACACAAAATGTGACAGTTCCTTAGACCAGCAAAGATTAGCAGTAAAAAAAACCATAAAAAGTATTCTAGCTTATTATATCTAGAGGCACCCAACCTTATAGGAGGAGCTGAATAGGGCTTTCTATTCTCTTTAACCTATCCTTAGCTAGACTTTTTAGCCTGGCCTAAATTTGTTTTATGGATTCTTATCAAAATTCAGAATGTGAAAACTCCATAATCTGAGGAGAAATTAGATAGTGATTCCCAAATAGGTTTCTCCTTTGGAGGCCAATACAGACAGGAGGAGGAGAAAGAAAAAAAGAACGATGAAGGAACACTAGGCAATTTCTGAGGAGGAGAAAGATAAAAGAATGAAGAAGGAACTCCAGACAATTTCTACTATTTGTTCACTTCTCATTAAAATTTGACTATGTAGTCTATGACTACAGAAATCTCACATGTGCAAAAATACTTCCAAAGTTCCTCTTCAGTGTCCCATCTTTATATTTCTAATGAAGCTTTGACTATAAAATTTGTTAATGAAGAGAATGGCCTAAATCAGTATTCCAATCAAGAATACAAATATACACTTCTAACAAAAAGAATTAGGAAGCTATGGGGCATTCAGTAAAACAGGTATTTTAGCAGTCATTGGTGAGAACAAATAAGCGGAGTCAAAATATCTGTGGGTGCTTAATGAGAGTCATGAGACAAATATGCAGCATGATAAAACATATGCAATCACTATTTGCAGGAGTCAAGTGCCTCAGGCAGAAATCCCAAACTCATGAAGCTTTCTCAGAGGTTTCACTGAGTGACTCTAAAACAAAATATTTGCGGTGCCTACTACCTCTGATGTTAGATGTGGTGTTTTAAACAATTTTGTTTCTGAGGAAGAGTGCACACTATCCTTTTAAGGAGAAGTATAAAAGTGACTCAAAGGACTCCTTTTAGTCAGCCATTTTAAATCTTGAAATCATTATTTGTGCAGAACAGCTATTTGATTTAAGTGCACTGGAAACATAGTTAAGATTTAAATATATGATAAATATTTTTATATGCAACATACAGCAGGAAATATGCTCTTAAGAGATCGCTAATTAGACTGAGTAGAAAAATGTTTTGTTCAAGGCAAAAAAAAAAAAAAAAAAGAGAGAAAACCACAGTATTAAGACTTACAAAATCAAGAATCTTTAAGAAACACAGCTCAAATACAGGGAATTATTCATCATCTAACAGGTTTACTCTACACTATGAGCACATCTGGCATAATTCCTGAATGATGTTATGGAAGAATGTAGATCTTGGAAATCTTGGAGATCTTCTACATTGAAGAATGTAGAAGCTTTCTAGAGAAAGATCAACATATGCTTTGTGCATGAAAATAAGAGAAAGGCTCTGCTTACTCAGTTGGCTGCCTTCAAGTGAGTTTGCCACAAAGAACATTTTAAAAGAAGAGATCATAGAAAGAAAATATGTAGGAATTAGGAAAAGGAGAGACTGCCTGATGAGGAGAAGTTCAAAAAGTCTGCTGCACTTGTGTAGAAGTAGGCTGGCCCTTACCAGTGCCAACACTACTTTGGTCTTCTTAGTTGAATTATTTTCCTGCTTTTTCATGTTCTCATTACAAAAAAAAAAATCACTTGGCATTTCCTGGTAGACTCTTTTATTGCTATTGGTATTATTACTTCTGCTGACCTTTCCATTGCTTGTTTTTAATTTCCCTGTTCTATCACGTGTAGACACATGCAAACAGCTCTCTCCTGTAGCCTCACATGGAAAACCCACCTGTCTGCATTTTTAATGGGATCAAATTGTTCCTTTGAATTGCACGATATTATCTGGCAGGCTAGTGTATGTTATGATCTGAAATCCAGGCAGAAGAGACAGGCTGTGCTTTGTACATCTTCCTTTCCTACCATTCTCTTTTGTAAGCTGCATTTTCCTGCCAAAATGCTCATAAAACAGAGCATCTATATAAGGTTACAGGCATTTATCAAGTGGTATGTGGACAAAAAAAAGAGCAAAATTATGACAAGACTGAGCTTAGAAAGGGAATTGATGATGCTAGGTGAACAACAATAATATTGCCTGAACAGGATTCATCTCTTTTCACCTAGGTTATTCTACCCAGCTCCAAATATTACTTAATTTCACTAAAGAAAAAGTGCCCATGATACAACTAAATAACTTGCTCCTAAGAAATCTCTGCCTTCATCTCTTTCTCAATTGACTTCTCCTCAAACATACTTCCTAAATAAATATACTCAGTCCTTCAGGAGATTCGTTCTTTGGCCTCAATACTAGGCAAAGACTTATTCCTTATTTAATGTGAAAGGAATGTGTTTCCTGACCTCAGTGAATAAGCTCTCTTCACGATCAAAGCCGCAGTCAGCTAATACCGGTTAATGGGTACACTCCTCAGACTAGAAAGACCTTTTGCCTTATGGCATGCTTACTCAAAAGGATGACAGTGGTTCTGTCTACAATCAGAAACTCCAATTAGAGAATGGTTTAGGTTTCAAGCTCAAGTCAAGTCAATAGTGTTTCCTAGATTAGTCCTTTCTATTGTCAATCTGGCCTTTTTTTTTAAGTTAGACTCATATTTGTCACTCTACAAGCATGTGGCAATTTTCATTACTGGTATCTCTGAAGAAATTATTTCAGCTACAAGATCTTTGACTTTCACCAACTATGGCATTTTTCAGTGTTGACCAAGATCCTAGTAGAAACACCTCACCTCTGCAAATAGCTTTTGATTTTCTTATTTCATTATTTTTCCAAGAGGAAATTGGGATAGAACACTGACAGAAAAAGAGAAAAATGGAAAAATATATTTGCAACAGATAACAAAAGAAAATTCAGTGTCTTGGAGGAGTTGTTACAAGAAAACCAGATGACTGTATTTTCTATAACATGAACTACAAATGTTTTGCCCAGGTGGGAAGTCTCCCTATATGCCAGACAGCTCTAAGGGATTATTAGACTAATTCATTACTGCCTAAGGGTTTGTCTAGATAAAATGATTGGGAATAAAAAAAAAAAAAAAAAAAAAAATCAAAGCTACTCTGGGAAAACTGCCAGGAGGAAGAATTCAGTTTATGGAATAGCTCCAAGTGAGAAGACTGAAAAACCCTAAATCTAAAAATGGATGGGGAGGGCGAGGGTCAGGGAATGATTATCTGAATAGTTTAGACTATTCGCCAGAAGCTTAAGAGTTTTTCAGTGTTTAGAAAATAAAAAAAGAAAATCTCTAGAAAGGGATGATGTCTTTTAGAACTTGATCAGTCAGTCATTATACTCCTTCAAAGCACTTACTCCTCTAAATGAAGACTTGTGAATCAATAAACTAAAGTTCAAGAGATAAAACATCTTAAAATACATTTTTTTTTCTGTTATAGAAAGATCCATGAGCTATCTTTCTTGAAAAAAAATCTACATACAGCCACACTACTTAATGTATTGAGTGTACGGTATTAATAACAGTATCAACACACTTCTACAATACTTTCTCAGAAAAACAGAGTGAAAAGTCAGTCTATGTATATGTATGAAGAAAAACTTCCTTAATTTGTATGGATTTTCTTGACAGTAAAGCAGTCATTTATCTTCCATTCTCTGTGCTTTAAGTCATTTATTCCTTTTATGTTTTGGGGGTTTCATTTTATCTTTGATTATTTAATAGTTTTGTTTTTATTATCACTAAGCTATTAGGTTTAAAAATAAGTATGAGCTATTATCAATTGTCTTTTTCAGTTTTATTCTATTCATATTCATGTCAATTCAGTTTAAACATTAACATAATTTTCTATGTAGAATAGCAGTTCTCACAGATGTCTTCTTTGCAACACTTTTCAAAGTAACAACTAATGTGTTTCACTTGCATTTCAAGTCACTAAATGAATTCTGTACTGCCAGGACTAACTTAATTGATCAATAATTATAAGGAAAACAAGTGGAAGACTCAGGTTTTAGGATACATGAGACTGCTTGGCTCACAAATAAGATCCCTCTCCAGAAGCAGAATAATGTCTTTGGTAAGGGCTCTAGTAGCTAAAGCTACAACCAAGTCTTCTATATATTCTTGTAACTGAAATATTAAGAGTCACAGCCACTTGAAGTCTCACCAACCAACCGTTGAAATTCTAGGCAGGGTGACTGTAAGCACTAGATTTACAGGTTAAATAGAGACATGTTTAAAATTAAATATGTGAAGATGTTGATTAGATGGCATAACTTCAGCCTGCAACAGCAGGACAACTCACCAGTCAAGATCTGGTAAATTAATACAAAAATCTCTAGAGTGAAAATATTTTCTCCATTCCTATGGAAATGCTAAGAACTGCTTATGTTTTCTGATGTATCACCATTCACATATTACACAAAATGCATACAACACTCAACTCCTGCAACTGTTTTCATATAAAAAATTGATATGTTTTGTGCTGATCTCAAGGTTAATAAAAATTAGGAGAGCAGAAGCCACAGTTGCCATATTAGACCCTCTGGGTATTTAAGTGGAAAATTCTGTTGGTCCACTTAGGAACTTATGTACAATGTGAGTGCTCAGTCCTCTTGTAGATGTGAATCTTAAGAATCAAATTTTTATTTCCTAGTTGTTATTTTCCTCCTAAATCTGAAGCAACATTTCCTTTTCTTACATCTTAGAAAGCTATTCTTTGTTTGTTGTTTGGTTGGTTTTTATTTTTTGTCCTCTTTTCCTTTCCTCTCTCTCAAATAAGATAAATGGCTTTGCTACGCCTACTGATTTTCTATCTAATTCTTCTTTCTAAGAAAACACTAATTTGGGGAAGACTTTGAAATTTTTATCTTCTATAAATTCAGACTTTACAGTTTCTTTTCTATTTTAACAGTTGCTACACAACTTTCACATAACATTTTGAAAAGGTGACAGGTAATTAAAAGAAGTTACTGCAAATTTGGTACTTGGTATTTTCTAAGTTCTGTAACTTGAGTTCCGTTCTGTTCCAGTTTAAGTAAGTTCTGTAGACGTAGTTATTTTTGTAAATCTGACAAAATTAGTTCAGCTGTTCATTTCCAGATTCTTTACCATTTTATTCTTCTCACAAAACTAAGTAGCTGGTAGTCTTTGAGGTTGAACATTCCAAGCCGTACTATTTTTCCAGTAGCATACCTACTGTCAGATTCTGCATTTGGATCCATAACCCAAGATGAACAAACAAACAAGCTATTGACCTTTAGACTTTTTTTCTTTTTTTTTCCCTCACAGTTTTTATGAGTTAATTGCTTTCAGAGTATCAAGCCGTTTTACTAATCTTAATGACCAAATTTCCTCCCAGTCAGGAACCATCTCTAACAGTGCCTCGACACCCATCCAGTACCACTCTAGAAAAGAATTAGTCACTTCTTAATCTACACATATGAATGTATTATCATTCTATTCAAGCACTTCTCTCCTAGCTCTTTCTATTATGAAATAATTTTCTGAGCATTTCCATGTTCTGAAATTTCAGAGCATTCCATGTGGAAGCTCATGACTTGCAATAATATCTGCACCTTTTCTCATCATCCCTAACCTTATTTGTTTTATTCTGCCTTAACATTCATCTTCATTTTCCTCTTTTGTTCTGAGAATATCACATCTGGCTGAGCTACTCTTTGCTGCTTTACTCTTGCCTTAGCAGAACTTCAGGTTTCACTCCACGGATACTCTAGCTTTGTCACAGTTGTTCCTTTGTAATGGACAAATGTGAACCACTACGTACCATGTTAGCAGACTCTGGGAGCTATTTATCCTGCACAAAAATGTATTAATTTGTTTCATATTTTACTAGTTATTGAAGAAAGCAATCTTCACTATTAATTAATTAATAGCTAGTGAATCTTCAGATTGCAATCTGTACCATACATGCTTAGTGAAGCATTGCATCTGGAGCATGTTTTTTTGCTAATACAATAGTAAAGATTTAAAATGAAAAATCATAGTCTTGAAATTTTGTATTTTTTTGTTTTCAAACAAAATCTCTGCTTCAGCCTTTATGCAGCCGTATGGTTTTTGCAGCCCACTTCTTTAAAAGAACTTCAGCAGAAAGCTTTAAAATGACCCTTTGTCTTTATATCCTAGGAAATAATATATTCTAAGGAAATATTGTCAGTGAGATCAGAAAAGAAGTGGATGTGTTAGATTTGGCAACTTTTTCTCTTTTAGGGCAGAGGAATTTTTACTCTCCCTGTCCTAGTATATATATTCTTTAGTAGATACCTGAAAAAAATAGGCCTTTTTAGAAAAAACTCTCAAGTGATTAGCAACCTCTGCTGTACAATATATGCCAAAAGGATCCACATGTTAGCTTTTGGGGGTTAAACATCCAAATAAAGCTGATATTTCACAGGTGCCAAACTGAATACAACACGGCAAAGAAGCTAGTCTGCTGCTGTTATAACTATATATAAACAAGCATATGCAGTTAATAATCACTTTATTCTTCTTGTATGTGTGCATATTCATCTGCAGACAAGTCTGGTTTAATTTGTTGCATAGACAGGAGGTTACTGAAAAAAAAATGTTTTCACAGTAGCATAGGGGATTCTGTTTCCTCTCCTGAGCCTTACACTATTAAATGAATTTAACATTTGTTACAGTCTGTTAACTATGTGAATTTGAAACTTCTTTAACCTTTGTTTGTTGTTCTGTTTTGTTGTTTTTGTTTCTGCCATTGCCTCCAGTCATTTTTTTAAAAGTTGGTTAATAGGAACCTCTATTCAGAAAGCCTACTGAAAGAACATGAACAATTAAGTCTTTTCCATGGCATTACAAAGCAAACATTACAAGTACTGTTGGCCTTCCCTATATGTATGGCAACAAAGCTGGAAGCTTAGGTAAAGCAGAATGACATCACTGAGACAGAAAGCAATGAGGGATAAGTAAAACAGATGTTCCCAAAGGCAGATTAGCTATTAAAAAGGCTTGAGAAAATATGTCTAGGAAGAAGTGCTGAGCAGTCAGGTTTATGCTTTCAGCTTCTTTTCATCAGCCCTTCTAAGAGAAAGGAAAAAAAAAAAAGAGTTACTGAAGGAGGAGGGGCTGCATTCATTCTCATCCTAATTAAAAGTCATGAGTGACTGTTGACTAAGGCTTAATCATGGACGAAGATACACAAAGTAGATTGAGTCATTGTCTTAAGTGATTATAAACTACCATGGCCATTAAGCAGCAGGTTTAGTTTCCTTTCAGAAGCAATGAAAACCAGTAGAAATATTCTACAACACTTGCACGTACTGCTCATGGTCCTATCTTTCATTCAGCAAGGCCTGAGCAAACACTTTAAAGGTGCTTTCATTTAGCAGACACCATCAGAAAACAGACTAAGAATCTTCTGTAAAGAGTAAAGACTCTGCTGTAATTTTAACACAGAAAGTACCTCTGCTTCTGCATACAATAGCTTTATAGGTTTAACTGTTTTTTGGTTTGCCTTTTTTTTTGAATCTTTTCTGGTTTCCTTTCTTGGATGTTTTGGGAGCAGATTAACATGATCTGTACAAGGCTCTGGAAAAAGGCGTATTTCTGAAAACCAGCATAAAATGAACTATCCAAGATCATGATCAATGGTATTTTCAAGCAAGGTATATATATACTTTTCCTACAACACAAAATTTGCATTTTGTCATCTATTTTGTAATTGTCTGTTCTACTCCAGACAAAGCCCCCCAGAACCTTTATAGTTCATACATATAATTGCAAGAAGTTTTAAAAAATGAAGCCAAAGCATGAGGTGGATAAGATGAGCTTGGAATAAACACCGCAAGGTAGAGTATAAGGGACAGATCTGAGAGACAAGCACTTTAGACATTTGGATCAATCAAAATGGTGTGTTGAAAATGGGACTAAACTATCCTAAACCAAAACGAAGAAAACAGCCTTTGAAAAATACTAACAAAAACATTAAAAGAAGAAAAATTAAATCTCAGAAGTGAAAAATTCGATTTATAATATCCAATAAATAATTAAACTCACAATATCTAATAACGCATAACATTTATCGATTAGTTCCTTAATCATTAAGGGAATGGTTCCAATCATTTCAAAAGGAACTATATAAAAACAGAGAAAGAGACATCCAAGGCACTCAAAAAACTGCAGTCTCAGCACAGTGCTACACAAAGGTGTATGACACTGGCTTGACAGCAAACCCAAGACTCTAACTGCAGTCATCCAGCCTCTGTGTTTTGAACTTGTGAACTCTGTGGTCTCTCCATCTCAGATTAATGTGTGTTGTGTACTTACACACACGTGTGCACATGTGCATTCTCTAAGAACAGCCCCAAAGTAATGGTTAAAAAGAGGTAACAGCAGAGCTCACCTGTATTGCCCTCACATGTGTGTGTAGCCATGTGGGGGGCAGCAGGACTGAGGGCCGATCCTGGCACTGCCCGAGGTGCTGGAACACCCAGTGCCAAGTTCCACCACACTCCTGAAACGATGAGCTGCCTAAGCCGACATGACCTCCAATGCACGGTTCTGCATAGAACGACCAAAAGTTAAGGGTTAGCTTGCTGAAGATCATGAAAATAATAGATTTCTGGACCATCTTAGAGGAAAACAGAGAAAGTGGTTTGACTTCTTTAGCTCAAGGTAGGGCTTCTGTAGGTTTTTTTTTCTTTTAATTAGACAAATAACTAGAGGAGGGTTATGCTACCCATAAAACAGAAGTTCCTACTACTCCTTCTGTCCTCAAAATACATAAATCTGTGAGATAAGCAGAACAATTACCAAACAACACTAAAGAGAGCTTTGCAGCTATTATATTTAATACTTAAGAACAAAACCTTTTCGGGGTAGAGGTGTGTACTATTGGAGTTAGTCTTGTGGAATTCAAAACTATTAATGACAGCTTATTTCTGTTTCATCTGTCATTAAAAATAGTTCATTAAATGAACTATTTCTGCAAAAAAAAGATTATTCTTCAATCTAGTGATAGATTTATTTCATGAAGTAGCACATTTAAAGCAAATAATACTATCTAAAGATCTTTAAGAGAAGATTAACATGTATAGACAAGAAAGCCTCAGAGAAAAAAACATGTTTTAAGATTTTGGGTCCAGCATATAACAAAGATAACAACTACTACTGAAGACATGGCATTTCTTTACTTATTTTGAAACATGACAGGGAAAAGTGTCCAGGCAAAATATCCTTTTACATTAAAATACTATAGAAGAGTACATAACCACCTATGCCAGAATTCATATTTCAAAAACACAGATTATATATCCTTTGGAATAGTAATATTGTTTTTGAAGGAATATGAGAATTGGAACTCGATTCAAAAATATATTGGACAATAAATACAAAATTGTAATTCAGCAGACGATAAATATTATTTTAAACAGAAGAGCATCATAGAGTATAAGAAATATTTCATGGACAATTTCTAATCAAAATCCTTTCTTGATGTGAAAAGGAGTACGATTTTAAAAGCCACAGTCAATGCTGTATCAGGCACAGTCTGATATTTGCTTTGACAGTATTTCTAAGTAGTATCATACTTCATTTTATAAGAAATGATTTTGTGAATTAAATGTTATGAATGTTTATATTCCTGTCTCAATTATAATATCTTAGAATCAATGTGGTTAAGAAGTTTATTATATAATTAATAAAATAAATGTAATTATATTAAATTAAATATAATTATATATACATAGTTTTAAAATAAATCTATAATAAAAATATTAATTATATTTATTAAAAAAATATATCAGGAGGATATAGAAGTGACTAGACAGCTCTTCAAGATCTTCCCTCTACAAAAGTTGACACCTTGCCTACAGGAAGGAAGTAAAGATATTCTTCAAAAACTATATTCTTAACTACCTGTGAAATTAAGATGTGAGGAACATAATTTTGAAGTAGTAATAGAGGCGTGTATGTAGGTAGGTGTAAGAATACACACATACACAGTTGATTGCAGCTGGTTTAAACTGAAATTGTCAGCACTCACTGTCATTCATAACTGGGCCATAAAGAACAGTGTCTGTCAAAATAGTTATAAGATGGGATAAAGTCAGAGCAGAAGAGTTTTCTCCTTGCTCCCTGTCTCTGATATTACTTTTCCTTTACTCTCTTACACTCTCTGTAGTAATGTTCAGCATGGGGCATTCTCAGCACAGGATGGGTAGCACTGAGTAGCACACAACTTCACAGTGTTGTCCTCCTGGGCTGTTAAAGATCAACTCTAGATCTGGCAGCAAGAATTACAGTAGGATCGCAGTCCCAAGGAAGGCCAGAGTATAGTTCATGCAGTCAGTTTTGAGGGGATTTAGCTGAGCAGTTCTAGAAAGGCTCCAAGGACATGCAAGAACATTATCTTATCAAAGATAGATATCAAAGTATATAGCTCAGCCTACATTAAATGATTTCACACAGAAAGATACAGGTCCTATAAAAAGACTTCTGCCTCATCAATTTATCCTCTGCCAATAGTTTCCTGGGCTGCAGAAAATCTTCATGAATGTTCTAGGAAAAAAAATACCATTTTCAAACCTTGTCTCTCTGCTTAGCTGCTCTCTTGTTCTTTGCAGCTTTCTGCTCTAGAAACTTCTCCTAGTTTCCCTTAGCAACTCTCTTTTCCTTCATCCAACCTAGAAGACAGAGGACAAGTCTCACACACAAAGAAGCTTTTGTTTGCTGCCTAGTCAAAGCTTTTCAAAAGAACAAAACTCACAATCCACACTGAAAAGAACTGCAAAGAAATCAGATACTATCCATCTGCCCATTGCAATACTACAGTTTTTTATTTGTTTGTTTTTGTTTTTTTTTTTCCTGTTTTCTCATCCCTATGTTGTTGAAGCAATGCATTATCTGGTATTTCTAACATAATGCAGGAATTTAAATTTGTGTAGAGAATTCTATGTAATTTAATGTAGAAGAAGTGATATATTCTTACAGTGTTGTTTTAAATCTGTAAGTGACTTGAGTCAAGGCAACAAATAAAAAAATCTGCAGTGTCTACAGCATTATCACAACTGATAGGGAAAAGCCTTCCTAGGGAAGGCAACTTTTGTAAAGCAAACTTTAATTTATATTATTGAGATACAGTGAAAAGGTCTAAAAGGATCCTAAATAAGTTTGCTGAGAAACAGTTTGGCCTCAAGTGCTATCCGTACCTTATTTTTATTACTACTAAACATAGTCTACAGCTCTTACCATTGTGTTGTTTTTCTAGTCTCCTTCTCCTTCCCACCTCCCCCAAAATACTTCTTAATGTATTTGCCTCCTTATATGCATTTTCTATTGCAAATGAAGCTCAATCTCTATGGTTGATTCAAAAGGGTAGGTTACTGCTATATCCTTTTTGGATAAAAGGGGTAAAAGTGGTAAAATTTGGATAAAATACTCTTTTAATTCACAAGATAACCTTTTGAAAAGAGTAATATTAAAAAAGCAAAGTAGGGGATCTCAAATCATTACTTCACACGTTGCATTTCCTTTAGGAGTGATTCACCAAGGAACCAAAGCCAATATGGCAACAAACCATTTGCTGTCCTGGGAAAAAAAATATGTGAAAAGAAGCCATAACCAGTGTATGAAATTTGCACGGTCACAAAATAGGTATTTTCCCAGACATTTCCTCATTTATTTAATAAGAAACATCTAGGCAGCACTAATGATGATGATAATGATGACAGAATAACATTGATTTAGAGGTACAATAAAACTATGATCCAAGGCTACTACGATAAGTGACATATTAATTGGGGGTACATATAGCTGAATATTCATCTTCTGCTTCATATGACATAAATAACATGTGGAGTATAATTTTATGTAAAAAAGCAGTACAGGTAAAATTATATATACCACGCTTTTAGCCTCTTTTTTTATTTTTGAAAATGATGTTTCAAATTGTAAGCAACCTATGAATAATATTTTTTAAAAGTTTCCTTCCATTCTAGTCCTCCTAAAATAATGCTACATCCAGGAAAAATATAATCAGAGTGATAAATTTTTACTTTTTATTCCAGAAAAACACAAGGGGAAAATATTCCTCAATTTTGTTTCATTTCTCTGAAGACCACTACTCAAAGAGCCTATTCAGGGAACCTCCTTAGTATAAAGGTTCTTTCTGAGGTAAAATTTCATACGCCACATTTTTTCTGTGTGTTACTAAAACTTTTTAAATTCCTTAATCTAGTTACTTGCCTAAATCTCTCTAGAATATGACGACCTCTTGCCATCTTTAGACCTTATCAACCTGTTAGCAACACATTAGCCCCCCTCTATCTTCTCATAGTGATGTCCTCAGAAGTTCCCAAAGAGGATTCAAAGTTAGTTGCAGCCTCCTTTCACCTGGCCGAAACTGCACATCCACATCACTAAATGACTCTGATACTCTTTTTTGTGGAGCAACTTTGTGAGAATAAGAGGCTGGTGAAGCATTATAACCACCTATTTTTTAAAATTTCTTCTTAGACTTCCGTTAAAATAGAAAATGTAGTATTTGCAGTATTTGACTACTAAACAGATTTTTGGGTTAGATCACAAGCCACTGCTGACTCAGGGCACGTATTACCTGGTACTGAAGAGTTATACACAATCCAGTAGTTGAACAAGTTCTATTTTAAAGTTTTTATATTTTGATGACTGTGAAGATGTGTTTGGCATGTATCACACATGTGTATACATACAAATCCACTTTTTTTTTCATGCTAGTGCACACAGAATTTGTGTGTGTCAGTTCTGACAAAGATAACCAACACAGGTCAAAATGGTAGACCTACTGAAGTGTGTATGTATGAATACACACACACACATATGTGTATATATATTAACTTTTTAGGTCATGGATAACTATTTAGAATTACTTGCTCTCTAGAGAGGAGAGGAGAGGAGAGGAGAGGAGAGGAGAGGAGAGGAGAGGAGAGGAGAGGAGAGGAGAGGAGAGGAGAG
>JAWLRI010000017.1:442469-477364 GCA_034781795.1 Crypturellus tataupa | reverse complement strand
GGAGCGGAGAGGAGAGGAGAGGAGAGGAGAGGAGAGGAAAAAGGAAAGGGAAAAGAAAGGAAAGGAAAAAGGAAAGGGAAAAGAAAAAAGAAAAGAAGAGGCTTTGTGAAAAGTTAGGTACAAGCAGTTTCATTAAGCATGAACCGAGGGCTAAGCAACATTCTGGGCAGCCAAATGTCCCTGCAAGTGCTTCAAGTTTGTAAGAGAAATTAAATACTGTATTTAATGACTTGTCATTTCCTGCTATGTTTTACATGCATGTGTGGGAGGGGTTTTTTTAAGAGTTCCATTAATTAGAATTAACCAGATAAGATTCAGCATCTTTTTGATTCTGGCTTATTTGTTGGAAACAACTGTTAACGCTAACAATTTGCATCAACATTTTAATGCATAAATCATCAAACAATGACAACAATCAAACAATGTCAAATGTGATAATATCTCATTGTATGGATCAGTAATGAGTTATAAGAAATCGCTACTTGTAACTCACAATCAATTCCATGTGGTAGATTTAGCTCTAAAAATACAAGGGTGATTACAGAAGCAGGTATGTGTATCTAGCACTTTGTGCAAAAGAAAACATGCTATTTGGTTGGTTTGGTTTTATTTCTTTGTGTGTTGTCTGTTCACATGACCTGCTCCCCAATACAGATCCCTTCTTTTCATGGGAGTTAGACAAGAATATAACTAAGTATAGTTTAGTATAACTAAAATCTATTTAATACTATTTAAGTTTACTATTTAGTACTAGTAAATCCAGAAGATGAAACAACAGCTGGGAAGACTTTTGACTTCTCTAACATCTAAATTTATTTGGTGAGGATCTGTCTGTTGTGACACACTTAAAAGGAAACATTTAAAATGAATGAAGATAGCTTAAAAGACAGACAAAGAAAGGGGAACTAACGATAATGTACCTCCCATAGTGGAGTATTATAGTACATTCACCTGAGTTTCTCTTTTAAAGGCTTTCCATCAGGATTTCAGGCTTAGTTTCATTAGATTAGATAATTAAAGATTAATCGGTGACTAATTTTTAATTGACTTCAGATGCAAACAAGGTTGAGCCTACAGTGTAAACATTCATTTAGGAGGAAATAAAGTGAAATTAAAAATCTGTTTCTAGAGAGCATCTCCAACGAAAGAAATCCTTTCCTCTTAATGGATACAGATGTTATTTTTTAAAAAAGACATATGGTCATATCAAGGAAACTTTCTAAAAATAGTGTGAAAGAGCCAAAGAAACAGGAATGCATGACCATAATGTACTTGTAATATTTGTTCTTTTGTATTATTTTCCTCTTTATAGAGCAGATTCTAAGAAAATAATGTTTCCTGTAAATTCTTTGCAAGTGACATGTACTGTCTACAGTCACACATAATTTTGTCATCTACAGCTGCAATTTTAAGGAAAAGGCGTCAGGCACCCAAATGCATGCAGCCTTGGAAGCAACACCTAGTTAGAGCATCTGTTTCATAAAGAAAGAGCAATTATTTCTTACCATGCTTACTTCAAAAACTTAGCTAGGAATTTGGTTCAGCAGGAAATTCAAAGTAGGACGATTCAGAATATAATAGTGATGGCCTATTAAATGCAGATCACTTACCTCCATCTGCTGTAACAAACAGCTCCAGTTATTACAAATTACTTTTAACAGTGTCTTAAAGCAATGAGGCACACCTTATTCTCCTTTATTCCAGGTTATTCCTGTCATAGCCAAGCTTCCACAAAAACAAAACAAAACAAAAAAAAAAAAAAAATAAGAGAGAGAAAGATTCTAGGAGTCAAAGGTTACCCTTGCACTTGTGTGGGACCTTCTAGAGCCACCTTGCATGTCTGCAGATCTCTGACGTAAACAGTAGTTGTGTGAACTAAGAAGAAAAGACTAAGAAACATATCATGCAAGTCCTTGGAAACCTTAGGAAACCAAACACAATACAGATACTTGTATAGAGATTCCTCCAGAGTTAGACAGCCATGAAGAATGAGTGCTCAGGATAGTAAATTTAGGTTTTAATTAATACTGAGGTAGTAAAATTAATGACCTTAATAAATATAAATTTATAAAATTTAAATGCATCCCAAGTCCTGCTTTAGATATGCCTATTTTGAATCTGACCCTTAACAATTCAATTCCAGATATATTTTCAGGTAGAGAAGCTTGGGATTTTTGTTTAGACACACGTTTTTGTCAAAAATTTCAGCAGCGGAAACTTTTGTTACAGTCACTAAATGTGGCACTATTAGATCATTTGATTCCTAACAGAGATAGGAATTCCTTGATAAGTGATGGGTAGATGTACCAAAAATAAAGGGACTATAGAAACAGAAACAACAACAAAAATCACTATAGAAAAGGAGAGCTGGCTTCCATTTAAAATTCTGAATGAAAACACACTTGAAATCCTAAGCTGCTGCCAAAAAACTCATTATAGGAAAGAACAAAATAGACATTGGATGTCATCTCAGTGTTTTTGAAAATTTTGACAAAAACTGATTTCATTTTTCTCAACGAACTCTATAACAAAGTTATTTTACTGCTTCTGTTCAGAGAAATTGGCCTATATTTTTATTTTATGCAACTCTATGTTCACAACATATCCATCAAAGTTGGATATTTTTAAGTCTTTGGAACTTTTTTTCACATGAGTCAATAGATACTTGACCCAAACTTGTTCATATTTAGCCCCCAAAGATGATCTACTTTCACTCAGACCAGTTCACTGTTTTAATCTAAATGAAGGCATGCTTAACATCCTAAACATCTCAGGAGTATCACATACATTCTTCTAAACAAAAAATGATACTTTATCACTTTTATAGGTCAATATCTTGTCTGCTAATGTAGTAGCAATAATAAAAGAAACCTTGTTCTCTTAAAAAATATTACATGCACATTTAGGGAAGGTTCTTTCATCATTTTGTAAATGGTGTAACTTATTTTATTTATTAGTGGTAAATCATTCATATAAGGGAAATTGTTACTCTTATGTCAATATTCTGAGACCAAAGAGATCTATATTCCAAAACAGTATGCCATACACTTCATAGGTGAAGCTGAGACTGAAGTTCACATTCCTTAACATCATATCTATTCTTTAGCACAGATATCAACAAATAATGCAAATTTTGTTATTTCCACTATGCAGTAAAAGGCAATATTTCAGTCAGTGATGCAAGGGATCTTCTTTTAATAATCATTTTTCTTTTTTGATGCCAATGTTTCTTACCTAATCTGAGGGAAGCAACAAAGTAAACGTGATATAGCCTGACTGGGACTTTGCAAGTAGAAGATTGAAAGCAGATTTTGTGCATCAAAATGTCTAAATTTTCAGATAATATATAATAAAAGCTTACTCCACACTGAGGCTCATATATATGACATATATGTGACATATTGCATTTTATCACTGTTAAACTGTGATTCATTTTATAGCATTCACATTCAGAATCCATTAGTCATACTAGAGAATAAGTAAAAGAGACTAAGTAGTAACTTGCAGCTTCCTCATTCTTCCCCTTCTTTGCCTTTCTCCACAGCAGAAATGTAGCCACAAGTGCCTACAGAAACCCCCAAAACAAAAGGTATTTTACATACAGTAACTTGCAGGATGTAATTAAAATATAATTAAAGTATAAGGAACTTTGTAGTTTAGCTTCTCTGTTCTTAATGGAAAACACAAACAGCTTGATTCTACCCAAAAGTAGAAGTACATCCCTTATATCTGTCTCCTAGTAAAGGATTTGCCCAGACATTTGACAAAGTCTGCATGTCTGCCTGTCTGCAATAAATGGCTTTCCGGGACTGCGATTCATCAAATAATTACTCCGTGGGAAACAAGCACAGCTCCCATGATATAGCAGACGTTTCAGTAGACTCTTCTACAGGATCTGAATGGAAAAAAATAGTAATAATAAAAAAATCTTATTGCATGTACAGGACAAAGTGAATCAAATAAGCAGTTTTTCCTTCCTCAGTTTTGTAAAAACTCAAGCATCCTAATTCCCCACAAGTTTCACAATCATTCCACAAAATTTCACAATGCAGTAAGAATAAATTGATTCTTCTTACAAATTACCATCAAACACTGCCCCATGTGCAAAACTGAATACACTGATTTGAATCAAACAGACCCCTCTTTTCCACTCAAGACTATTAAGCATCTAAAAGTATTTCTACACTAAGAAAACTTAATGAAAAAAATCTACACACAAGTTTTCACATCCTAATTCATGACCATACACTGAAGTAAAATCACTTCACACAACTCAACAAGGCAAAAATAGTTCTGTAATCAAACTTACTGCACAGAAAAGAAACTTTGTCAGTGACCTAATCTACTTTAGCTGTAGAGGAACCAGAGCTGCTCCTTACTGCCTGGCTAAGACACTCAGGGCTATTGTCATTCATGTCTTCATCCTATCTGATTAAAAACAAAAACAAGACAAAACAAGCCCCAATGCTCATAAAAAGGTGTAGTGATCTGCAAGCTAAGTAGGTCAAGACCTTGTGGCAGCTTCTGGCAGTTCAAATAAAGAAACGAGTGGCACATTTTTCTATCAGGAAGAAAGGAAGGAGGGAAAAGGCTGGTCCACATTGCTCATTTCCCAGACAAGCACTGCGTTAACAGCTTTCTGTGAATGAAAGCACATTTTTGCACTAAAGGGGCTTGATGCTTTAGAAAGGGCGATAATCACATCCACAGTATTTTGGTTCCTGGTATCGATTTCCCAAGGAACTAAAAACAAATAAACAAACAAAAAAGGCAAAAATAAGCACCTTTCTGTGTGACAGCACAGAGAGACGAACTCTCTAAAGCAAAAAATTGGTTGTACACATTAGCATACAGCTTAAGCAATTAGTTCATAGTAGACGGTCTGCTCTGGAAGTTTGATGTATGGGACAAGTCCTGGCTTTATTGAGTTGTCTGAAGTGGTTATACTTCAGGCCAAGGATTATGGATTGGGATGAGAAAAAGGGAATTTCTGAGAGAGGTTCACTTCCTGGCTTACTTCATAGAGTATTATGAATTAACACAAACAATGGGTGTGCTGTTTCAACTTCCAAAGTGTAGCCCAGACAAGAATTTTATTACCTATGCAGCAGTCACAGTTGAACAATACACACATTTTCATCATTCTGAAAAAAAAAAAATCTCCATTTCAATCATTCCTAAAGGACAGGACGCTTGCATTAGTCTCATTTCTGTTTGATACAGTATGACTAGGTAAAATCCTTACTTTGCTCAGTCAGTCTTGTCTTCTCTTGTCCTTTACTTACTCTTTTTACAGAACTGTGTACCAAGCAGTTAAACTGTCTTCTATTTTTTTTTTCTACCTCACAGCACATTTTCAAACTGTCCCATATAAACCTGGATTAAGAGGCCATGGACAAAAGGGCTTGTGAACAGCTGCAATTCTTCCCCAAGCAGATTCATTTTGCTGGAGGTGACATTTCTGTATGTGCAATGCACTACGCAGATGCTAAGAAATGCATCATCAATGGGTATTTCACCATGTGGTAAAGGATCCACTTCCCGTATACCTTCACAGAAGCATCTCTGCAGCAGCATGCTTGATGCCAGGGGCAATAGCAGAAATTAAACAGCTTCCATCACTACTTCTAGCTATAGCCCCTGAACAGAGCATAACAAATAAATTGTTAAGGGGACTTTCCCTCTTTCTGCATGCATTCTGTGGTCTGTGCAGACCTCACTGCAGTTCTCACAGCAGGTGTTTAATACTAGCAAATTCTCCAGCACGTCAGAAGCTTTTTACTCTTGCTGTCCTGACTTGCTGTACTTCTCAGCAAGACTCAGCAAGGCTTTATTAAACACTAATAGAGGAAATAAAGTTTTATAATGGAAAAAAAAAACTCATTTTGTAATAATTATATTTTTCACATTAGCCTGACACACATTGGTATCGATAGTAGAACTGTCCTTCCTGATATAGATTTCTAATGGATACTTTGAGTCTGCATGCTGTATTGACTGTACAGAACTTTTCTGAGTCATTTCCGCGCTCTTTAAGGAGCATTTCTTTGGGATGTGTCCTGACCTCTTAAAAGTTGTATTGTAGCTCATTCCAATATATTTGTTTCATTGATACTGAACTACTTAAGAGAGATTAAGTCACTTCTTGCTTTAAAGTAATCACTATCCATATTCAGAATGCAAGTAAAACAGGCTTTTTTAAATTTTCTAGGCGTATTTTCATCTTTTCTAAAATTTCTAGAAAAGTTTAGTTATAATTTCTGCATTGTCTTGTCTTGCGAAAACATAAAGAAATATTTTTTTTTCCCTGGAGGAAAAAAACAGGACTCTTAAAAAGAAGATACTTTGTGTAAATGCATAATATGACATTAGAGCTGTGCCACATATGAAAAAACATAAATATATTAATTTCATTTGAATATATTTAAAACACATATCCAAATCTCCCTTCAGTTTGTATTCTGAGACTCAACAGAAAAGAAGAAATAACACTGCTTTTGCCCCAAACTGGTCTAAAGGTAGATAATGAACAGAAAAATTCCTTCTAAAGACAGACTGCTCCAATAGAGCAGTAGCAGATGAACAATGGCTTTAGATCACTCAACCTCACTTGCAACCCAGCTAGCAGCTGTGCAAACCCCAGAAATTTTCCATCCAGGGGTTCATTTAAATGTTTATTCTTGTCGCTGCTCTTTTTTTGTTTTGTTTTGTTTTTCTGTTTTGATGTGCTGTTTATATAAACTCATATACCTTTAGCTTTGTATGAATCTCAAAATTCAAAACTATCCTTTGCTGAATCCATTGGATTTCACCTAAATGGGGATTTATCACCTACATGTGATAAATATCATACAGTTTGTATAACTTTCAGCTGAAGAGAGGGCAAAAGAGCAAAAGATTTAATTCTGAAAATCTATTTTAAGAGGCAGTATAGCTGATTCCTGCAAAGCTGAATATATTTGAATTTTCCACAAGCAAGCATATTACTGCTGATGGTTAACATCCATCAGTTAGAAGCACAAGAGACTGGATTATTACTTCCTGATGTCCATCAATTTATATTATGTGTGTGAGTTATAGAGGAATAAAGCAAAAAAAAATTGAAGATTTATTTACTGAAGGGAGTTGCATGCCTTACCAAAACTCCCTGTCTAAATTTGCAAACTAAACTAGAGGGAAACTTTCTGGCTTGCTCTTCTGTACAAAAAAAAATAAATTTTAGATTTTTTTTTCATAAGACTGAGAAAAGCCTAATACTGGGCTTCTTTTTTACTTCTCTAGTATTATGGCTTTGACAACTGTAAAAGAGACAGAAATTTGCGGAAGATTTCTCAGCATCTGAGGTAGAAGCCAAGCTTTGTATACATCAGCCAGGAAGAATAACTGTCCTTTCATATGTTTTTATGTAAGATAAAACACAGTAAATTCAGTCCAAGACAGCTTGATGTTAACATACAAATACACCTCTTAGTTAGAGCAGAGATCCAACTCACTCAAGGAGCTTCTACTTGGATATCCTCCAAGATAGTGATGAGTAAGCCTTTCTAACTACATTTGACCCGACTTTTACTGTACTGTATTCCAAATACTATAATGAGTAAGTACTTACTGTAAATTAAGTTCAGGATTTGGCCTGTAAACCCTAATGACCCTCTCCTATCACCTCCACGTGGGCAGTCGATGCCATTATCTGCCTCTTAGGGAGAGGCTTAGGGATTCAAGGGGCAGACACCAACAGATTCTCTTCTTCCTTGGAGTCTGCGCTTGCAGCCTCAAAACTCACTAAGTCAGCTCTGGACTTTAGTTAATAAAGGGAATGCACCCAACCTTATTGGGTGTAGGTAGTGGTCATGTTAGCACAGAGTTTCTTGTCATGAGAGGAAGGCAAGTAATGGTTGCGAAGGCTGGAGAACATAAGGGAGAAAATTATGCATGCTAACCTCACGTGCAGCAGATGAAAATGAATGGAGAAAAAAGTCAATGAGTGCTGAACAAACATGTAGACTGAAGACAAAGAAATGCAATTCTGGGCGGACATGCTGTGAACAGAAATGAATGAAGAGAGATGACAAACGGCAAGTAGACACGTGGCACGCAGTGATGCATGAAGGAAACCTCCGAATGCCATGTTGACCATCAGCAGCAGAAGGGAATAGAAAACAAAACAAAACAAAACAAACAAACAAACAAACAAAAAAAACTGACTGAGCAGATATGTCAAGAATAAAGACAAATAATGGAATCTGTTGAAAAGCTCCAGCAGTGTGCACAGAATTGGGATGATGGGGGCATGGATCCACTCCCAATCTTTCTTTGAAACAACCAGCTTTCAGTGTAAAAGAAATAGAGGTGAATACATTTTCCCCCAAAAAAATTAACTTTCTAATTACTGCCAAAAACACAGCAAGCCAAAAAAAAAAAAAAAAACAGTTTTGTTTTGCTGTTTTTCTATCTATTTATTTACAGAATCTGGAGTGTTCAGAAAAGTAATTTGAACAATGCAAAGGTTCCTGTGAATTAAGCTGTAATGGTAATTTAGAAAGTTCTTGTGAATACTATCTCAATGTTATTATTGCTTGCACATGTAAAGAAAGATGGTAGCTTTATCTCTACCCCAAGAAAAATAACAATCACATTAAAAGAATGTGTCAGCCTACAGAATCTTCCTGTGTCCCAAACAGCAACTATTTTACCAATACTCTTTATACAGTACCTCTATCTAGACTTCAAGCTGCTTTGTAAGGCATGTTTTTAAAATAATGATTAAACTAAATAACAAGGGCATTTTACAAGGCTTTTTTTCAGGAATTCTGTTTTTCATTTCACCTACATTCACCATGCAAGCAGGCAGACTACGTTTAACTTGAAGAACTGGTGCTATTAATGTATTAAGATACATTAATAAATAAACACTAACTGGATTTTCAACTCAGAAGAAATTGCAGACAATACTCAGTTAAAAGACAACCCTTTGTTCAAAGTAATGCTGTGGTTTAAGAAAGCTTATTTATTCAAAGATGATTTTTTTGTAGAAAAACATTTCCTTATACATTAAATGGATTAAATATGGATGGGAATAAGAAATTGGAATTAAAAAGAACATAATAATACAATGATAGGGAGCGTGTAGACCACTACGGCATACTTTAGAAGTACTGTGATATAGAAACACATAAGTATGTGTATTTATTTATAACTTATATGAGCAAAATTGCCTCAGAAGTGGGAAAACTAAAAGAAAAAAATACTAGCCTAGTTGTTCAGAATCTAGTTACATTGTTAGTATTCCCATTCCAGCAGTTATATCAAATTTAATCATTATGACCTTCACACTATTTTTCCCCCTCCACTTCCAAGTCTATGAGCAAGCTGTAATGCTTTTTCATATTAAGTTACACAGCTCAAGCTAATGCATCACCTCTAAAGTCAAGGACTTGTCTTACTGCTGAGCAGCACTGCTTCAGAGCAGTTTGCAGACACTGTAGCTCTTCGGTTTTGGCATCAGAATGGAATTACTTAGGGCTTTCATTGTCTTGAGATCAACAGGTGCAGAATGACTCTAGGACGTGAATACTGTAGTTATCAGTCTAGCAATCAATGGACTTATGTTATAGCATTCATATTAAAATGCTAATTGTGGAAGTGCATTCAATTCAGTTTTGTTCTTTTAGTCCTGTATAGGTGATATGTGAGACTGGCCCATTAATTTCAATAGAACACAGAGCTATACCATCCACAGGAGCACTGCAGTAGTTAAATAAAGCCTTATAGTCTGATTAGGTTTTGCTTGCAATATCATCTGCCTTCATTTATGAAATTGCTTTGGACTCTAAAGAATATGTTCTGACACATAAACACATTTATTTAATACATTTCAACCTTACAGTAATTCACAGTCACAGTGAAGATTCAATGTCACCTTTATTTATGTAAGTCCTAAGACTATGACAGCAAGTCTCAGTGGTACTTTGGAAATACTTCTCTTTGCTAGCAGTTTCCTGTTGTTACAAATTCTTGGAACACAAAACCTTTTTTAGAGTTATCCAACAGATGTCAAAATCTAGTGTTCAATCAATCTTAAAATGCTTGGACATGAAGTTTTATTTCAGATCCAACTCTGATGAAAATCATTTGTTCTATTCTACCCTCATATGAGATTTAGCAGAATGTTTCAACATATAACTCCTATTTAAGTTTTGAAGTTGCCATTGAGACAGGAGTTAAATACATTATTGATTCTGTCATTTAATTTTGCTGGAAAGATTATGAGATTTTGGTATTTAAATTTACTTTACAAATTTCACTCTGGACTCTGTGGTTAGTGTTTCAAACCCACTGATAATCCACCTATGAATCTGTCAGGTACCACTTTCTGAATTTTCTGTCACCAATAGTGACAGGCCTTCCCTTTCATATCCTACATTCCTCAAATCCAAAGCATCTGCAAAAAGATATGATATCTTATTTCGGCAACTGCTTCAGATCTAAAATAATCTTGGAGTTTCACCCTCAAGTACAAGTTCCAGACTGCTTTGTAAAATCTTTGCCTTGGGAAAACTCTTCTGTGAAAGATTTAGAAGCAGCTGCCTCCAGTATAATCTTTCTAAGACCCCGAATTATGTCTTCTAGGATATCAGCATGACAGTCAAGCTAGAGCAGTTCAGGAGAGGCGTGTGGGTGACCTAATGAATATAAAAGCTTAGAAGAATTTGATTGTAGCATTTAGTATTGTTTTTATTTTTTTTTAACCCTCACATGCCAGCTGATTAAAGCCTAGAAGAGGTAGATTTCATATGTCAAAATTCTACTGATAGCAAATTCTTACCTTATTAACTGTGCCCTTTTTGTGATAGAATAATTAGCACTAAAATATTCTTATTTGCATTCATTTAAGAATGGTATGTCTTCCTTCCTCTGAATCTCCTGGGTCTCACTTCTGGAAGCTGTATAACTACATCTTAACTTTATCTATAAAGGAAAACCTATTTGTTAAAGTAAACCCAAATCTAGAAGCCAAGAGCATCTAGACCCATATAAGCCGCATAAGTGCTAAATCAGCTTTACAGTCAGGCTAAACCAACATCACCTTGGTCTAGTCCAAAAAATAAGAGGTGCATTCACCTCTTCAGGAATAGCATATTTAATTTATTTGCATAGGCTTCTTCAGAAAACATTGGCATATATCACTGAGTGCTTCTACTATCTGCACTGATAATTTTTCTATAATCAAATGATAGAATTTTCACAAGTAAAAACTGTGCTTTTGAGTTGAATAGGGAAACAGCATATTTGAATACAATCACTGAATGTAAACATCTGAATGTTTACATTTACATTGAAGTGTACATTTCTGTACACTTCAATGGACACTCATGAAGCCGAATCCTTGGTTTAGGTACTTGGTCATATGTAAATATAAAAAGAAAAGTTTTCCATACAGTCAAGCTAATCCGATATGTTCAGGACTGATTTAAATGGTTTAGTATGTATTTTGTAACCACTATCAAAGTAAAGTGAAAGTAGTGTTCAAAGAAGGGCTTATCAAACAGAACTTCCCATTTCAAAGGATGCTACTTTAAGTTACAGACTGCATACAGTAATGTTACTGATACTATCTATGACAGAGTATACTTGCTAAGGATGCTGAGTGTGGTATAGTTGAAAAAGAAACCTATTTTTTTCGTTGAGCAAAGACATAGCTAAGTACAGAATGTTCAGATCTTCTCAGAGGAAGGTAGCTAAGAAAAGAAATTTTGTCAGAAATGTAATTGCATATGCTGCTTATTGCCCCTGCCCATCTTCTTTCTCAAGTTATAGTTCCTTAGCATCATTGGTTTTGCTAGGGAAAAAAAAAGAAAAAGAAAATAAGAAAAGCTGTTGTATAAGTATAGTATAAGTACATTGTATAAGTACAGAAAATAAGATTGTTTTTGCAACCCAAATTAAGATGCTGAATACATCATTGAACATGTTGATATAAGAGTTACAGGAAATCCAAGTGATTCAGGATATTTCCCTTATTCATTTGCGGTGATGCTCAGTGTGATGCAAAAGGAAATGTTTTGCCAGAAGGGAGTAAAAAGAATATCTACAGTGCAAATGCAATGTACACAGAATCTCTAGGGCCTAAAAGATTCTCTCAGAGATTTTTTCTTTTTTCTCCTTTCAGAAATCATTAAATTATATAACAAAAAAGTACCTAGTCCTGGATGTAGCTGTCCACACAGTGAGAAAATCAGTATACACAAAATTGCATCAGGACACAATATAAAATCAGACTTTGCTTCCTGCTCAGTAAGCACTAGTTCAGAAATAAAACAAAATTGATAAACATTCCCACTGCATTTCTCAGGAACTGAGGCTGAAAGGGAATTCACCTGTCCTAGGAACAGCCCTAACAACACACACAATGGTTTCTATCTTACAATATCTGGCATTCAGATTATTGCACTTTTGTAGAGATTTACTGAAAATATTTTGTCAGCTTATAACATCAAAAAAAGTGTGTAGTCTAACAATTATTGTTCATGTCAGCATTCCCTTCCCCTTCTCCCAAATGCCCCTCAAAGCACAAACACATATCCCTCTATTCTCACTCTTACATATATGATATGTATACCATCATTGCTCCCTTCAGCTCCAATTAAAGAAGAGAATATTTTTGCCATTGATATGTAAAATCTGTTATATCATAAGCTGGCAAATGACCTTTTGCACAGGTAAGAGATTAATAGTTTTAATTCCAATAGCTATTTACTTTTCAACTTTACTGCTCATACATCTACTGTTTTCATTTATTTGCTAGATAGTTAAGCAAAAAAATGAGCAGTTTTTTCTCAGCAAGAAGTTCCTATTGCTCAAGTGATCTAAATTTTGTATTTTATAGAAATTAATTCTTAAGTTTTTATGATAACTCTCTCTCAATTACTATTGGCAAACACACAAGGAAAAGAACACAAAATATGGTGCAGTGAGAAATGCACAATGTGAGAAGAATTTTTTATTCAGTATTTAGAAGCTGAAGTTCAGACAAGATGTGACGGACTTGCCCATCCCCCACATTCGTCTGCAACCTCTCCTTCCCAGTTGGGAGAGCCAAGAATAATACACTGTTGTTGGTGTGTATTCATAAGTCTCACTTTTTTTTTTTTTTTTCTTGTGCTTACTCAAGAAAATGAAAACTCATGCTGCACTAGGGCCATCTATAGGGGGAGTTTCTTTGTTTGGGGATTTGAGAAGTCTTGCATACCCTGTCTTTGAGACTTAAATCTCCAATGAATTGGAGAAGTTTAGCTAGGGTACAAACTACTCACAAGAGATGCATCCCCGTCTTAAAAACTGTCTGGGAAAAGAGCAAAGAGCATGTGGGCATTGCTCTTGGGGAAGTCCAACAGCCTACTGGATACCCACCCACCGAACCTGGCAAGTTACTTAACACAATCCCTGAAAGATGTTCCGGGATTCCTCTGCCAGAGCGATTGAAAAGCTGGCTCCAGAGCCTAGAGTTAAAATGTCTGTGGGAGAAATGATGTCATCCCTGTGAAAGGTTTTGACTGGGGTAATGAAAGGAATTGTTATGTTTCTTGTAGCTCAGCAGGTGTGAAGGCAGCACAAAGGACATTCACAGAGGAATTCCCTTACATGAAACTTAATCAGACTCATTCTGAGGGTTGCACACCACTGACTCCATGGCCTGAGAAACGAAGGGAGAACAAATGCTGATGCATTATATTTTGCTAAGGCTCCCAAAGACAAACATTTGGAGACACTATCTGTTCTCACTGTAATTTTCACTTCTCAATTTCATTGTCCGTTTTCTTTACCCTTCTGTTTGTTTCCGCTTTCATTTGCTAATCTTTCCTTTTGTAAGTTCCTTAAAGTCCAACTCATTTAAATACGTATTAATTTATTATCTCTCTCAATTGTGCATTCTTGTCTTCCTTTTAATTCAGTTTACCTTTTGGATAATCTTAATGATAGAAAATTCAGATGAGGTGCCAGCACATGCCCACAAATGCCACAAATGCCACAAATTCAGATACAGACCTTCATTTCTAATGAATATTTTGATTCACTGGGTTTATCCCTAATTAAGAAGTGCAACTCACTGCAACTAATAAGAAGCATATTTTCTTTTTCTTTTTGCTTGGGTAAGTTAAAAAAAAACAACAAAACAAAACAAAAAAGTTAATTTATGAGACAGGCAGTGTAATTTTATTTTCAACTCTCCTTCTCATAGTTCTCCTAGACCGCAAGTCCAACCTTTTACATAGCAATTAGAATACTTCCTGAAAAAGAATAGATCTCAAACAGACTTTGTATGCTTTACTTTTAACTTTTGCCTCCATCCTCCTCACTTGACCCAAGTTATTATACATCAAATAAAACAAAAGAAAAACTCCTGCAAGAAATCATCCGTGCATCACATAGAATCAAAACTTCTCCTTAAAACCAACACACCTCTACCGTTTCAGTTCTAAAAATATTGTTGATTATACTTCCACTTCTGTGCAGTATACTTGAAAACCATTTCCAGTTTCTGCCTTGGTACTTGGAAGACTGCTATTTCTTTCAACAGGAGCTAGTAAAAGGGAAATCAGTATATTGAAAAAAGTAATTATCTGCCCATTTGAGCTCTACCGCACGAGAACTAGGTGCTATCATCTCCCACATCAGAAAGGCATTCACATTTTTCATCTCATGTGCCACCTTCAGACAGCAGAGCAATGATTCCAGAAGCTCACAGCCTCATGAGATTAAATGTCAATTTCTGCATTTCTGCTTCTTGGAGTCATTATTTTAGCCTGCCTTCACACTCAGTATGATGTGACCACATCAAGAATTTTCACATTTTTTCTACATTTTCAAGATTTTCTGTGCCACCATGAGCACTAGAAGTGTTTTCTTTTCATTAATGTTGATAGTATCGTGATATCAAGACCAACTGTGCTAACACTTAGAAAACAAAATGTACCGATGACTGAATTTGTTTGTATCTTCTAAATATATCTTCTTAACGTGCTTAATATTATACCATCAGAACAACTGCAAGAAAGCATTACAGGAAAAGGACTGGTTTTACAATGACCACAAGCAGAAGTACAATCAGCAATAATATGGAGTTGTCAGGAAGAGAAACATATCAGACAGATTAATGGATATATATTGCCTATAAGGTATCAGATATATTTTTCCTTAACATACTTAGAGAAAGCTTCAAGAAATGGGAGGTTCAGGAAGAATTACGAAAAATTTCTACAGTGAAGCATTGGAACAGGCTATCCAGGGAAGTGGTGGTGTCACCACCCCGGCAATGTTCAAGAAACATGTAGATGAGGCAGTTAGGGACATGCTTTAGCAGACAGGTGATGGATTTACAGTTGGACTCAATGATCCTGAAGGTCTTTTCCAGTCATAATTATTCTAGGATAGAAGTAGATGGTGCCAAGAGTACAAAAAGGTACCAGAGGAAAACAAAACAACAACAAAAAAACCTCTCAGTTTTACTTCAAGAAAAGACTGAAAAAAATTAAAGAAATTTAGAGGAGGCTGAGACACATGGCAATAATTTTCAAATATGTAAAAGACTGCTACAAAAATGGACTTTTTCTTTTCCATATTAGAAACCAGTAGTAATGTATTTAGGTTGCACAAAGATTTGGGTCAAATATGCAGGGGCAGAGAGGTAATGGATCTTAAAAAAGCATAGTGAAATACTGGAGCAGATTGCCTGGAGTGGTTTTAGAGTCTTCAATGCTGGAGACCTTTAAAAATATATTTAAAAAACTTTAGTCACTAGTACTACATCATTGAAAGATAAATATGCATTTATTTTAAAAGAGGAATGATCAAAAGAGCCTGTCTATATAGGTTGACAATGATAAGTGGATATTTTCCCTCATCTTTTATAGTACATGTGATTGTTCTGAATTCCAAAGCTCAATTTCCCTACATTTATTCTGATAAAAATGGAGCAGCACACGAGAGCCTTTCCTGTCAGAAATGTCTTGCACTTTGGAAAACAGTATAATTTTTCAGTCTCAGCCTCACACTCAAAACACTATCATGACATTTTAATCTACTTTATTAAGAAAGCACACATGCTAATAGATGGCTCAGAGAGAAAACAATTAAAAACCCTTGATCATTACCATCCAAATCTAGTGATAATCTTCTGCTATTTTTTTAAAAAAATCTTGATTTATAATCTGACTAATGACACAGAAAGCTTGTCTATGGCAGAGGTATTATATAAAGAAGTTATGCTGACAGGTATGAATTTTACTTCACTTACAGTAACATAAATCACTGAGCTTTGACAGTTTCTCTCTCTATTAGATAAACTAGAACAATAAAAGATAAATTACATACACTGGCTTAATCAAAGCAATTCCCTCTAAAATATTTTTCAGAAACTCTCAGAAACACCTCACTGTTTTACAGTACAGTTTAGGTCAACTAAGATTGGTCACAGAGTTGAAATAAGTCATTTTATTCCATAAAAGATCACTTTTTTCCTAATATAGTCAGGAAAAAAAAGTCAAAGTAACTTTAAGCATAGTTTATACTCTCCCACTATACTGCTGTCTGTATTGTATAAACTGAAGTCTTCCCTGGGTATTAAAGAAAGCATTTTAAACTGCACAATATGGAAAGAATGTTTGCTTGCCTATAGTTACAAGCAGAGCATTTATACAGGACAGTGGGAGTAGCACATGGTTTAAAAGATTTTCATCATTAAAGGAGAGCCCTCTTCTTTATGCACTTACATCTTGGAAAAAATTCCTCTCTGAATTAACCATTTAATTGCCTGTATATTTCCACAACAAACACATTGCACTGCCAAATTTCATACAGAGTTATTTGATGTGGTACCAAGGAGAGGCAAAGAAAAAGATCTAAAATGTCTCAGCTGCCAGTTTGAAAGTCTGATGTTTCTAGACTCAGACATAGATAGCAACCTTGAGAAATCTAAAGTGATCAAGTAGATGAGCTGAAAACATTAGGATTTTTTTTTCTTCTTTCTTTTTTAACTAGCAAATTAAAGGAGAGATTACAATGATTAAAATAAGTTATCATAACAAGCTACCCCAGATGTGAATTTTGCAAGTGAGTTCAAAAACCATAAATAAAAACACCAAAAACATTACATTATTTTGAGTAATTTATATTTTTTTGAAAAAAAATGCATATGTGTCCACTCTTTTTTCATCTTCTGGCCAATACATTAAAATATGTTTTTATTTAATAATCCCCACCTCCCTCCCCAAGAAAATGAAAGAAGATAACAATCTTGAAAATAAGTAAATGTGTTTTTAAAAACATATATTGTGTGTAGTGAAGTTTTGTGATGGAAAGTGTTGGGGAGAGCAATTTCTGGACCCCAAGAGTCCAGTTTTCTCTCTAAAGCATTTAGAGAAATATTGGCTTTACCTCTCTACCCTAGGGTTCCACTGTTTCCTTCTTGGAGGAAGACAAAGTTCATATCCCTTATGTTTCTGTGTTTTCATGTAAATTTTGAATTTGATTTGCTTTCACTACTATTTTAGTCTCAGTTTCAGCATGTATTTCCAGAAGGTATAGGAGGTTCCAGCTCAGAAACCTTAATGCAAGATGTTCATGGTTTTACCCTTGCTGAAGTAAAAAGCACCTTGTATAAGTTAAGTCTCTAACTTTGGATGCAGTTTGGAGTACCTAAGGTTGGATCTAGAAAGGTTATGATATGAAGGACGTGATATGTTCCATTGGGCAATAAAGCTAATCTAAGTTTTTATGTCTCTAGATGTTCTCCTTCCTCTCCCAAGGTTGTAAGATCATTGACACATCTGGGTTAAAAATCAGCTAAAATGGCAGAGCAAATAAAGAAATAGGCTATCTTTCATATAAGGCAACAGACTTGCAGAGCTCCCTGTCACAGAATATAGTGGCTTTGAAAAAATTTTCACGGGCTGCAGAGGAAATCAGAAAGGGACTCAAAAAAGAATTCCAGTGGGAAATAATAAACTAAACAGGGCCAAGAAATCCCCAAACTGAAAAGTAATTAGAGAGCAGAAGAGAATATGGAGGAAATGTGCTTGCCTCGTTCTTGCTGTTTCTAACTTCTAACTGTGGCCCTAAGCAGATGCTTTTAGGGGAAGGAAGGGAAGGGTTAAATTTTGAGGCCTCGCTCAGTGAAGGTAAGTCAAAAACTAAGTTAAAATGTGTTACTTGGTCAAAGTCTTCAGAAGAGGAAAATGATCAACTAGTATGTTCTTAAAAGAAGAAATACAATTCAAGATTCTAAAACAATCATTTTTTAATCATTTGTAAAAACAGCTCCATTTTGTAAAAATGTGATCACATCATCCCATTACTACAGATGTCATACTTTATTCTTATAGGTTTATCCAACTGAAACTCCTTTATCCTTGTCATAATGTAACACATTAATGTGGTGTACAGTAAAATATGGTGGCCATTTACATAGATCATATCAAGTACCAATTTGTATAACTCTGGACAAAATCTGCCCAGAAATGTATAAAATGTATGTGTATTTGCATCTAAAGTTATGTTTTAATGTGATGAATTGATAATAAATTTGGATCAAAGTAGCAAGATGAATATTAATTTGGGTATTTTTTCATTTTGCTTAAGAAAATTCTGAAGCTCTGAAAATAGCTACGAGGGACAGACATATCTTGGATCAGATATCCTTTTCTGTAGATGAGGATGCTCACCTCAGTCTACCTATGTACTACTCTCCAGAAGCACTCTTTTCAAATGTGATCTGTCCACCACAATTCCAGGTCTATGAATCAGAATTTCCCCAACAAAAATTATATTTAAAAATATCCACTCGTACTATTGTACCTACATCTGGAAAGGTGTGAACACAAAATATACCTTTTCTTTTGTAATTCTAAGACTCTGAGAGAAAGCCATGAAATACACCAAAGTGCCATAGTAATGGTACATACAGTCAAAATTTTTAACTATAAGAAAATGAAATATGGCATTTATAACATAATCACAGAATTGAATTTGGCCTGTGCTATACAATTTCACATGTTAAAACACTCCTAAGCACTGAAAATAGTAATGCCAATTATTTAGTGAAACTGGCATTTATGCAGTTTTCTTTTCTCTCACTCTCTATTGCAAAGTATCACTTCCAGCAGCATAGAGCCCCTGATCCCTTTCTATTTGCTCTGCTCAAAAGTTTGCTTCTGACAAACGTCAGCCAGATCCCTAACCTGGAATTACCCTCTTTAGCCATGAGACATTTTGCTTTCCACCACTGCATTTATAACAAGGATGATTCAGCGTCCTCGACTCTCATGGGTGCTCCTATCCAAGCTAAGAGGTCAGTCCCCGCATTTATTTCCTGTTCTCAGCAGGAGGAGATACTCAGGATATGTTTCCTGTAAGCCTTCAGTGAAAAGGAAACATTTTTCCCTTCCGAACAAGTACGAGTATAAACCGTGTTCAAGATCCCAAAGCTTAAAACAAAGACTGGAAATAAGTCATCATGCAAATAAGCACTAACTCTGTTAGTTTTCAAGCCCTATGTCACTAGAATAATTGAATCCTGTTGCTTCCCAGAAATGTGATAATAATTAGGTTAGAAGAAGGAGAATGACGAAGGAGGAGCAAAAGAAAAAAAAAATCAAAACAAAAAATAAGCTGTGCCTAACAAAAATGAGCAAAAGAAGAAAGAATAGACACACAGATTTTTACTATCTAATGAAAGTGGCAGTAGTGTCAGAATAAAGATATCACTGTTCTAAATGAGATGGGAAACTCCTGAAAAAACAGTTCTGAATTAGGTTCTAAGCATCACCAAATAAAAAACCTCACACACAAGGGAAAAACAGTCCTTGACTGACCAAGAGAAAAAAATCCCTTTCAAATGTACAGGAGAAAGCCAAGTTTTTATCTGAGTGTGCATCATGGGAACTTTGAATGTTTACAACTGAATAATGTATCATTATTATTGATATACCACGATGCAAACACAGCACACAGCACACACAAAGTGTGTATGCACAGGTTTTGGGAAGGCCTAAAAGTGAAGAGGAATTACTGACCATGCAAAGATGCAAAGTTTTGCCAAAGCATTTATGCTATTAGTGTTTCTGTGATAAAATGAGAATTTAACTTTTAACTTTTTGGATATTGTGATCTTTATCCTTCTATCTATAAAGATGGGTTACTACTTCTCATTAAATTTAGCTGCTCAAAACTCTGCTTTAATAAAATATCTTAAAGTAAGCAACTGAAAGATAAAAAGAATCTGAAAGACTTCATGATCTGTCTTCCAGGCTTAAGGATCACAATGAAGTGAGTTCATACAGGCAAGAAGATACAGCTATTTGGTGAGAATCTTTCTTTCCAGATCAAAGGTGGCTCAAAATTATGAGCCATCCATATAATTAATTAAGATTTGTTTGATGGATTTTATGCAAAAAAAAAATTTTTTCAGACAAAGGGCAATGCTATTTCTGAACACTGTAAAACAGAGCAGTAATATAAATTGCTTTTTGTTTAAGTACTCAAGCAGCACAGAAGCCAAAGGTACAGATAATGCAGGCCCATAGCAGATCCAGATCAGGTATAGAAAAAAAGACTAAAGATGAAATGCCATAGCTTCCTTTCCTTCTCTTCCTCATTTTGTTTTCTTTCTAGTCACATTTCAAAAAGTCAAGTTTGGAGGTTAAAACATTTTATCATTATTATCACACAATAAGATTCATTAGGATGCCTAGATTATTACTTCCAGTGCGTGGAGAGCACTAAGGTGCAAAACACTCCACAAGGTATGTACTGTTTGCCTTACCTGCTGCTGTATTTTTATCTCAAAGTTTTGATTTTCCAGTGTCACAAATCTAACAAGGCAAGTCATAAACCTTTTACTCACACTGCTGCTCTTGGCTCACATCAAGGCTGATGTGAGCCACTCTAACTCATTGCATTTTAAAGGTTAAAATCCTTACAATATAACAATAACAGCAAGAAATTGCATATGCCACTGGTTAAAAGGATACATTGTTCTCATAAACTATTCTTACTACATCAATGATCTTTACTCAAAGAGAACATGTGGAACACTAACGTTGTTTTAGTGAACAAAGTTAAAGGCTGAGGGTAGAACTGAGCAGGAAATGGTTTTACAATTCTACAAGAATGGGAACATTTCAACATTATTCCATTCAGAATGAGACCAAGACTCAGAGTAAGCAACAGAAGTCCCAGAGGACCAAAGAGAGGAGTGATGGAGCACTTCCCTACGATTCTGAAAACGTAACTTAAAACTCTCCTCTTGTCTTATTCAATTTCAATCCAGAGAAAACAAAACGAGGTTCTCAGTCCTCCAATGACAGATGATATCCAGTGGTTTGTTATTTTAAGTCTATCTTCTCTCTGTTTTTATACATTTAAAAAATGTATTAAAATGTATATTTTTTAATTTTTTAATTTAACGTATAAAAATAAAAATCTACTCACTGTTTACCTAAGAAATCTTGTAGACAACTATTTTGTTATAACAGCTATTTTTCTTACTTAAGAGAGACAGATAGATACAGAGAGAGAGACACACACACACAGAAGCAGAGAGAGAGAACCTATCAAACATAAACTGTCCCTTACATAAATCACACTCCTTTCCCGGTGGCCATGTGGGAGATACATTTTCGCAGCAGCAACATTCACAATATCATCAAAATTAAAAAGAAAATCCATCCTGGTACAATTTAGTCAATGTAATAATTTACTTTCTTCTCAAGAAAACGTATTCTCAAGTATAAGTGCTAATTATTGATCCATATAGATTTCCTCAAGGGTAAATGAGGGCCTAAAAAATCTACACCATAAAATGTAAAACAAACTCTTATTTTTGATTTCCGTTGAAGCAGCTGGAAAGTGAAATGCTATCTAAACTTACCCACAGTTTTTACTTTAAAACAGCGATTAAAACTTCTTTTAACTCCTGTGAAATTAAGCATTCATGTTTTATTGTACAGATCTAAACTCCAATAAAGGGTGAAATTTTGCAAAGCATGGCCATGAAAAGGTCAGTCTCTTGAGTCAGATTCTGAAATATAATTCCCTTTCAAATATTCAATTTACAATACACCTGCTACCATTCATTTCTTTAGTACTATTTTCAAGTAAGGTGTTACTCAGCTTGACTCAATGTCCAAAACTGGATACATTGGTTGAAAAGGAAGTGGAAGAAAACAATCATTCTAAGAAATGTTTGCAACTTTGTATTTAATTAGCTGATGCTTCCACAGGAGTAGACAGATGGTTTAAACACTGCAACGGACCGAGTTCTTTGTGATCTGGCAAAACCTTCTCCATTTACAAAAGTTTATGACATCTGAAGGCTTATATGTTATCCCAGGCTTTACAGAAGCATACGCTGTAGTAAAAGAGTGTAATGCTAACTTCCTACATGGGACTGCATATGCATGTTTCTGTAAAACAAAAGTTAGTACACATTTGACTCGTTAAAATATTTTTAAACACTTTTCTCATTCATTGAATGAATAAGTGGGAACAAAATAATGATAAATACTTAATGCTATAAGTATTTCATTTTGGAGCTTTTTTTTTTTCCTTAAAATCTTCTAGAGGCCAAATACTTAATATTTCTTGCAATAGTGGCACCAATAAAAATAAAGAATCTGGGCTAAAGGAGCTTTGGAATACAGTTGAAATAGAACAATATTAAGGGAGGAGGTTTGAAAACCTCTCTGATACATGCCTTGTAAAACAGTAGGTAGAGCATTCATTAATGTCAGAAATGTGCAATGACATTTCTTAGGCAGAAGAATAATTTGAGCTCTGGTCTCCTGGCTGTGAGTCCTAATTATAGGCTTGATACATAGAAGATAAACTGAGATTGCCATCTCTATGGTCTCCTCTGATGATTTATTATATTTTACATTATCTTTTCCTTGGCTTTTGCTGAAAAACATCAAAGTCAAAATAAAACAACACTGAAGGAGAAGCATTACTTCAATATGTAATAAGAGCTTTTTGAATCTTTTTTTCCCCTGCTCAAACAATGACAGGAACCTGAAAATTTCTTGTGTATACGAATCTACAGCACAGAAACAACTCACTTTATTCTCTTTTCACTTCATCTTCCAGGAAGAAATGAGAATTAAGATCAGCCATACTCACTATAATGTCTGTTTCTGAATGACACGTGCATTTTAAACTGTTGTATGATCTCTTTAAATTTAGATTCAAAGACAGAAAATTTAGTTCCACATTCATGAAAAAAATCACCAGTAAAAAAATCTATTTAAGTACATTTTATTAGATATCAACCCCAGCAACAAAGATCCACCATTAACCACAAGGTCTCTATTAGAGAGGAACATTAACCCTGAGGGTAATGAGCCTGAGGGCTCTGAGGCTAACTTGAAATTCTGTTTGAGAAGGTTTAGCCACAAAGCAAAAGCAAGTCATTATTTCTTTGTATATATATCTTAAGAAGACACAGATTACCTTGGGCTAAAACTATTAATTGAACAACATACTTTAAGCATGGAAATTATGCTGAACTAGGCAAGAACAATACAAGTGTAAAATGTTTGAAATGCATTTATGTATGTGTATATGTAAGTATGCAAGTAAAGAGTTACGAATTGGAATAATGTGCTAAATAAAAATATGGGAGAAGGGTGCTAGCCAAAAAATATTACTGAAAAAAAAATATAATTCCATACCAACTTTCAATCTTTAACCATAAATTAAAATGTAAAATCAAAATATCCATTAATTCTGCTTCAGGCAGATGCACTGAACAGTAAAAAGCAAGTAAATTCCCCATCAGTTTACTTCAGCTTTATTGTGATGTTTTGTACCAGTTGAATTTACACATTAGTTAACAGACACAACAACATGCATTTGTATGAACAGTGAATGCATATATATGCTGTCTTTGTGATAACAGGCACTTTATTAGCATATAAAGAATACAGTTACTCAAAAAAAAAGCCTATTAATAATAAACTTGCGCAGAGAAGCAGTCAAGCCTCAGAAACTGCAAAGTTAAGCGACATCACAGTCATGATGAAATCTTACCTCTTTTACATATGTTTGTGGGTTGAGGTAATAGATTTTACTATAACTGGAAAAAAGTGGTGAAATAAAATGGGTATAGATTTTATAGTCCCCTCACTCAGGAGCACTTATTGTAAGCAAGTCAGATCAGATTGTCTGAGCTTGACCCACAGTAACCAGCCCCAAAATGGTCTTTTTCACACCACTTTTTCAGGATCTATTTGTGATCTGCTTTACATAGAAAAAAAATAATTCAAGAAGCCCTGTCATGCTTCTAGAGGAAGAAATTCTTTTGCCCTTACAGAAATTCATGCAGCTGAAAATCTTAATGGACCACCAGATATTGCTAGTGACACCATGACTGCATTACAGGCCATTGACTTCACTCTCTAGAGTTCAACTGACCATTTCACCAGAATATCATTAGTGTGACGCTTACTGCTTCACAGTGTAGATTTATATCAATAGTTAATGTTATGGATAATTATCTCATTAAATTATAGAGCTAGTGCACATGGTTTTGCTTTATATCTTCCTTCTCTGTGTTTTCAGTATGGCTCTTGGTAGGGTCATAAAAGATATGACTCAGCCAGTTGTCAGCACAGTTTTATGGGCTAAGAATAAATGAGTAGGAAGCAAGCTTGTCTCTAAAGGAAAATCTCAATTGATTACCAACTTCCAAAATATTGTGTTTGATGTGGGGTAAGAAGAGACAGTACAGTATGTCTCCCAATAATTAGGAAACATGTCTGCAATTCTCAGGGGGTTCATAAAGGCATCTATATATGTGAATAATTAAGCAGTTTTCCCTTCTCTGTTTTTCAACACCCTACAGAAACAACAATTCCTTTTCTCACTCAATTTAACATCACTTAGATTTACACTAACGTGCCCCAAAATTGTTCTCAAAAACAGTGTTACTGTGGACTTGGTGTTCTACAAATACAACAGAAGGCTGTTTTTACTTTTGGACTCAATTCCTTTAAAAACAGTTGTCTTGAGGTCAACAAATGACAAAACATACATAGAATATGAAGTATAGGAATGCCTGTTTAGAGCCGATTTTCAGTACTAGAAGGCAAAAACTTCATTTAGCATGGAGAGCATTACTCTCTACTAGGACAAATTTGCTGTGGTGTACCACCAAATTCATTTTCCCTCAAACCTTCAAACTGTCATTATCCACCTAAAGTAGTCAGTAAAGTAGCCGACTTTCAGACTAGTTTAAGAGCATTACCTTAATCAAACTGAACAGAAATTTGTGATATCTGAAGATCCTGTATGTATTCTTTCCCCTGGAACCATGGTTCTTTACTGGTTATCATTTCTGTTTCTGCCCATCTTAAGACCAATCACATCCATTCAGTAAATCAAGTGATGTTACATGTAAAATAAGTCTTTTACATAGCACCAAATCCCCTGAGCAACTTTTCACTAAGAACACAAATGATCTGCTGCAAGTGTCCTACAGTATCACGTATTACAGCTGGACGAATCTCTAAATCCTCTTCATGTAACCTATGCTAACCAGATCATACATGCTTTGTTCCTAGCCATATCTTTCTTGCACTAAAAAACAGGAAAGAAATACACAAAGTTTCTGATAAGAAATTATTGCTTTTACTTGGCTTTCTGAAGCATCTTCCTATGGCTTCTTCTGTATAAATGTCTTCTCAGTGTTCAGAGAAGCAGGCATCCTATTTTCTCAAGTCATAGTCTCTCTTCAGTGAGTGTTATTACAGTGATTCAGCATGAACCAATGCCTAGTCTCTCAAAAATCCTCTTTCCACAGAGCACTGCTTTCCAGTTAACATATCGCAAAATCTGATTTACATTACTTGTGTCACAGTCCAACCATTTTTAGACCTATCCTTATTGCTCCTCCTGCTGCCTCATTTTTGGCATTTGCTTCAAGTCAGGATCTGACCTAGCCCCAAAATATCACAGAATCCCACTCTGTAGTAACCTATTAAAATACCTTTCATACCCCAAAATGAAAATATATAGTTCTACCACAGACTAAAGATTAATTAAGGGCCCAAAGGTACCATATTTGTCATGAGAAGAGCTATGTCAGCTAAAAACCAAGTATGACGGTCTATACATTCCCCTTTCTGAAAAACTCCTGCCTTCTGCTATGGCTCTGACACATGCATTGTCTTGTAGAATAATGACAAATTATGTCAAATCTCATATTTTATAAATCTAAATGGTAATACATGATATATGCTTCTATATGTGGGAGAGATCTCTCAAAAGAGTTAATTGCTTTAAGGTATGAAAATGCTAACTTTGATGTTTTGATGCTAAGGTATCCGGCAAAAAAGTGTTGTGTTTTTGTTGCATGCAGTTCCTATTACTGAAAGTTTTTTTCTAAATAGATATCTCTAAAATCTTTTAAATCACAACTTTTATGTTAATTTTAAAAATTATATACATCTAAAAGACATCTCTTTTACTTTTTTTTTAATCATCTTTTTCCTTTGTCTCTTGTAATTTCTAAGGTTGTGTATTTCTAGATTTGATAGACAAATATGAAAAAAAACCCTCAACACCAATCTGAACAAGGCAAGACCTGCACACCACTGAAAAAAAAATCTATCCATCTCTCTTTTGCCATTTTGCTTTCTAATTTGGAACACATGCAACTAGCTTTGAGAAAAATGAAAGCAAAAGGATGTTTGTAGTCATATAATCCAGTATCCTCCCACACACACAAATAAAAGAAAATGTCTTTTTAATTAATTAAATTAATTTTTGCTAGCAAAATCATTTTAGAATCATATGATGGCGAATATGTTTATTTTCTAGTCTCTGCTTTCTCTGACTGCATGAAGCAGTCTCTGCACTGTATGAAGCCTGCAAACTGCCTGTCAGTAACTGTTCTTATTGCTTAATCATATTCTTGCAAATCAACTGATTTCATTATACTACTTATCAAATGTATATGAAAGATGTATAAATTTTGTAATATACTTTGAGATCGGAAGTTAAAAATCACACACTGAGAATCAAAGTTATAAATCACACATTGGAGAATTCAAAACAAATAGTATATGTCATTTGAGAAGAAAAGAATTTGATAATTTCTTGAATTTTGGAGTTATTACATTACTTGGATTAGAAATGTCACATTTGGTTTGCATGACTAACTATTGTGAGAGTCTTCTGGCAGCTTATTGCAAGCTACAAAGGACAATGATTTTTTGGCATCACCTGCCTCATGATCCCCTGAGACATTTCAAAAATTACCAGATAGTAAGTGAATCATTACAAACATCAAGTATTTGGGTTATTATTTTCAGCTACTTCTGCCACATTCTCATCCCATAGACCTACAAGTCCTAATTCTGGGCAGCAGCAGCAAAGTGTAAGGATTTCTGTTCCCACATTTCTCTTAACTAGGCTCTTGCTCCAAGTTTGCATTCTAGTACTTCCTTCAGCAGTAAAAATCCAATACATCACAAAGAATCCAAAATTCAGTAGAAATCTTTCTGAAAGAAGAAGAAGAAGAAAAAAACGAAGTGCTCTTAGCTGGAGATGCTGTATGAAAAATCAGCCTTTTCTTTTCTCTATAGCAGTATGTATAGTACTATGTTTGTTCTTCTGACATGAGTGGAAAGAGATCCAAAAATATATATATTTTTTTAAAGTACAAATCAACTCAAAACGAACTTAAAATCTGACAATTTTCTTGATATTTATTTCTGATCACTGTCCTCACATGATATATGCAGAAAGCAGATACTTAATCCATGGCAAGAACTTCATTAAAATTAGATAAGAACTTAACAATGTTATATTAATCACCATAACCATAATAAGAATATACTTATTCTTTCTGAAAATCTGACTAATATTTACAGCAGTGATAAGAACAAGAACATAGAAGATTGGAAGGAATTTTAATTCTGTGATAACACTGTCCAGAAAGAATCTAAAATCTATTTGATTTGATTTAAATCTATTTGACCACTATTGGAATGGTGTATGTGGTAAAAAGCAGGTTTCATATTATATTTTTCTTCTGCATCTTTTTTAATATTTAGAGTCTTTCAGATACACTAAAGTTTTGAATTTCCTCATTTTTACATTATATCTGTTACTTTTTAAAGCAACACTTGAAAAAGAAAATTTAATATGACAATAGATGTTATCTATGGCAACCAATGAGAATATACAAGTGGAAGATTTTTAAACATTGTGTAGCAAACACTCATGGAAAAGGATTTAGCTTTGATTTTACTATTTGTTAAACAAGAAAACAAAGGCAGCTCATTCTTGGATTTAATAGCTATGAATGAATCTTAACACCACAAAGTCAAATTATTAGCCATTTCATCATTGCAGACAGATTTAATTAGTTATTTCACCATTGCAGAAAAAATAGATACAGATATACTAGATATACCATTGTTATGACAGACTTAAAGTAAGATCAGGAGGATTTGCATGGTATTTACCTATGCTTCAGCATAAAAATAAAATGTAAAAATGAACTTATATAGGTAAGTTATGTATATATGAGATGTGAAAAATATTAACAGAATTAATAAATTTATAAACAACAGACTGACATTCTTAACATTTTTGAGTTTGGTCATACCTGTTTTCTTACAGGTAACTATCAAATACTACTGGAAAGCTGTGGAAAGACTATCTCGGCAAGACACAATTAAATGATATGTAATATCTGTTGCTTTTTAGAGAAACCTTTTTATAGGTCTCCCTTTAAAATGTCACATTTAAATTATAGCAGCTAGGCTTACTTCTACTAGTTAGGTTTCTTATTTTTGTATGAGCCTCTGAAAAAAAGCAGAAAGTTTAATTCTTCTAATTTGAAAACTTCCCACTACTTTGAGCGGCACTTCTATGGGAGTTATACCCAAGGTGTTCTCCTTCTTCTCCTTCTCCTTCTCCTGCTTCATGACATGAAACTAAGCAATTGCCCAGAATTAGGCATTGCAAATATGAGAAATGATAAAAATACCACATCAAGTTTGATGTCTTAACCTACATTAATACAATAACCTACATTAACGTTAACCTATGTTAATGTAGTAGGTAAACCTAGCATATTAGAGCATCCACTACATCCTAGTCAATACCTTTAGTGCCATCTCTCTGAAACCCAGCAAATCAGGCAACATTTGACTCTGAATTTGACTTCCTCATAGGGAAGATGTTCCAGGCCCTTGGTCATCCTCGTAGCCCTGCACTGGACTCTCTCCAGTACCTCAACATTCCTCTTGTGCTGGGCCTGGTTCTTGGCCACAAGGGCACACTGCTGCCTCATGGTCAATTTGCCTTCCACAATGATGTCCAGGCCCTTCTCTGCAGAGCTGGAGAGAGAGCATATCCTGCTGAGAGAAGTCAAGAGTATTGTATAATATTACAAAAAGTACTCCATTCTTGCTATATTAGTGGACTTTTGAACTTGTGCATAAAATCACCTTCTGACTTAAAATTAAAATAACACAATTATGTCTTGAGCTATATTCTAAGTAAATCAGTGATGTGGTCAATATGCAGAAGTCTTACAGTTTACTAAGAAGCAAATATTTCTGAACCCCATTCAGAATTATTATTGCAGAATAATATTCCAGTAAAAGTAAGAGCATTACAGGAAAGGGTTTATGGTCACTGTCTAGGAGTCTGTCCAATTCCGTTACTTCACTGAAGGTGTCAGCAGATGTTTTTGCAAAATATGAACTCCACTACAGAATACTGTTGAATAATCTGTCTGCTAATCACACTTGCATGGAAGTGTGAGGAAGCAAATGAAGTTAGAAAAATGGGGCTAATCAATTTATTTTCCTAGGAGAAAAAGATAAAGACAAAGGAAATTGTCTCCCTGTCCTTTGCATTACATAACCATGTTATTCAGATCCTCCACTTTTTAAAGGGATTTATAGAAATGAATTTACCATTCTCCTCAAATGTAGTTGATGTGTCACTGCCTCCAATGGTTGCATTCATTTCATGAGTCAAGAGAGAACCACTCAGGGAGATGATTTTCATTCTTTTAATTAAAAGCAAGCAGTTAGAATTGGGAAAAACAAATGCATTTTAGGAGAACTATATAGAGATAGGGAAGATATTGTATATTCCACAAGAAAGAGGTCAAGAAACTGAGAGAGAGAGCGAGAGAGTCACATTTAAAATGTAATGTAATATAATTCTAAGAGGAACTGGAGATTGGATAACCAACTGAAAAAAGGTTTGATATAAAAGCCAAATAATTCAACAGACTTCAACAGAAAAAAATACAGGCTGAGATTACACAACAGGCAGCAGAAATTCGAGAAATAAAAGTAAAAAGAAAAAAGGATGCTCTGTTGAAAACAGATAAGAATTTTGAGAACTCAAAACAGGAGGGTCACAGACAGGATTAGTAATACAGGTAAGAGAGAGGAAATAAATAAATTTTTTTCCGGTTGATAAAGAACAAAAGTATATAGACAAAAAAAAAAAACATAGGTGAGAGAAAACAGTGGTCATGCAAACATTGGACAAAAATGTTAAAATTAAATGGCATAAATTCAGTGCCAGAGTTATGGTCAAGGACAATACAATTTTCGTGATAGTAAGATGAAAATTTGAGACAGTAACATCATAACAAGAAAAAAAAAACATTCCAGGATCAAATAACTGGATGAGAGTGGCAAGGTGGGAAGGGTGAGCTATTAGAGGCTAATATTTGGTAGACCTCAAGAGTAAAGCAGAAAGTACCTGAATTCAGAGTAATCAGAAAGAGATGTAGGTGAGTTACTATCTCTCACAGTTTTGGGACTGATCATACCTCTTGCTGTATTCCTAAGGCATTAAGGGACCTACATGATAGCACTCTTGTATCCATTTTCTAAAAATCTCCATTGTAGAAGAGTCCATTGCAGCCAATATTTCATCACTTCCTAAACAAATTACTAATTGAGTCTTAACATCCAACGATTTTTTGCACCAATATTAATTCATTTCTTCCCATTCTTCCCCAGTGTGACATGGAAAACAATTTCTCACTATGTGCAAAATTTTCAACTCTTTATCTTGTTGCTTCTTTGTGGCCTTTCCTCTTGGGTTACATTTTTCTTAAAATTAATTCTCCCAAACTGCAAAAGGCTATCCAGACAAAATTTACTGGTATGTATATAGCAGAGGTTACTTGCACTGGTTTATGAATATATTCATGAGCTTATGACTATATACTTATCTGTGCATTTCAGAATAATATTTGCCTTTTTCCTTACAAAGTTTTTGGTATTTGATATTTGGAAAGTATTTTAACTTCCAAAACCTCTACCTATGCAGATATGTTCTCATTTTGATTTCTCCTTCCTGAATGCATTTTTCTTTTCTTTTTATTCTATCTTGTTGATTCCTCAAAAAAATCTTTATGATTTGTCATTTTGAATTCTGATTCTCTCTTTCCTTTTAACTTGTCCTCATAGGCCTTAAGACTTATAAACACACTGTTCCATCAACAAAAAAAAATATTAAAATGAGTCATTTTTGCAGAACAGAACTGGAAACACATATTACTTAAGCTTTTTTTTTTTTTTGTAAGTGACTCAGTCAATTAAGCAAACAAAACAGATGAGAATCAATGTAAATCACTAAAGCATAAACGAAATAATAACCAACAAGAACAGCAGTCTGGAGTCATTTAGTCAGTCACAGACATATTTGCCAGAACAGAAATTACTGAAATGAAATTAATATCAGAATTGGAATCAACAAGACTACGTAGTAAGAATATTGAAGGGGGGCAGGTAACAGATATAGACCTTCCAAAGTCAGGAGTTTCTAAGCTGGAGGAAGAAACTCAAAGTAGTCACTATGCAATTTTAAATCAAAATAAGAGATGGATACTAGAAAATAGTTCTGGAAGAAATACCATCTCACCCTAAAAATTTAATGTAGATTGCTCATCCACCTCCTCTGCATTCTTTGATAAGTCAGTTTCTGTTCATTAAAACTTACTAGCCAGCCTTAACTATTACTACCAGGAATGAATAAAATAGCTAGGAATCAAACTCTGATAGAAATGTATATTTCTTATATAAGGTTAAGAAATTTTTACTAAAAAATTGCACTTAGTTTCAAGTTTTGAATAACCCAATAAGTTTCCCAGCATGGAGGCTTCTTATATAAACTCTCTGTTGGGTACAAAGAAACTTTTGTAATCACAATATGGACAATCACAGATGCTTTCAGAATGCGCAGTGGGATTACAACAAGCACATTAGGTACCAATCTCATAATTTTATGATAACGGTTTCTGCTATCATTATCATTAAATTTATCTTTGTAAACCTGGTCTATAGGTGGAAATTTCTCAAAGAAAATTCTGAAAAAAAAAGCTAGAAGTTTCTCTATACACTAAAAGCAGCAACAAACAGAGAAAGAGACATTCCCTACACTGTCCAGAGTTTCTTATAGTTTCTTTTAACACTCAGACTTGAGCAGAAGACAACAGATTTCAGTAAAGAAGCATTTTTCTTAAAAAAATCTGCAACAATAAGTAAGAAGGAAGACATTTGTATTTCACAACAGCTTTGTACATGAGTACTGCTTCTAAGGATCTTCTAGAAAGATAGTTACTCTGTTTATATATAAATATATTTATTGTACAGATATATATATTATTTATTTGTATATAAATATATATATTCTTGTACAGATATGTAAAAGCATAAGTTGTGTCTTTGCATCAGAAATAAGTCCTTTTTTATGCACAAAATCCTGAAAGGGAACATTATCACACACAAATTTGAAGCTGTGTAAGTGCTAGTCTGAAACAGAAATGACCGTAATACAGAAGAAAATTTAACCGGTGTCAACTGAAAGTTGCATACAAGAGTTAAGCACAAGTCAAAGTAGCACTTAAAGATGCATCAAGAAGTGCTCTCAGTTTCATTCTAATATTATTAGACTTGTTTATAAATCTACCAACTGCGATATCAAGGAGATAGACCAATTTATCTTGATAACAGTGTTTAAAGATCCAAGCAAAAAAAATGACAGAACTGTCAAACTCACAGTCTTTTTGCAAAGTTTTACTAGTATATAGAAAGCCTATTTTTATTTCAGAACCTACTGATCTTTCTTATAGTCAATCAGTAGAATCACTAGAAATATTTTACATCTTCGCACTGACATCAGTGATGACACGCAACAGTTATATAAATCTAGCAGTAAATATAGCAAGGAACTTGCTTATCTTTAAAGTGATTCTGGAAAGGGGTAAAACGTATACCTACCTGTTAATGCTATGTCTTCAGTGACACACAACTCATAAAGAGTTTGAAGGGAAGACTAAGTCTACTACCTAATCTATGAACTTTTATTACTTCAAAATATATAATCTATGTAAATGACAGAATGCAAGAAATAAATTACCTTTTTATATTCACAAGAATTTCATTGGTTTCAGATATATAATCCAAAAAGACAAGAAATGTTATTTTTTTCATAGAGCACAATAAATATTTTGATTTCTTTCAGAAACTTTCTAAAAGTTCCCAGCTCCCAGATTTCTTTCCCTGTAGTTTTTTTCTTCCATCTGTTTACCATATATTGGGTACCAAATTAATTGTTTCAAAACAATTTGGCATAGCTGTCCTTTCTATTTATGATGGCTGCTGACTGAAGTGGCATGCTCCCAGGCAAGGACATTTTGTACGTTATGGTTTGCCTGAATTATGATTTGTCAAGAGTCAAAGCAACTCAATATGAGTTATACCTCTTTTAGTTACTTTGACAAAACCCTGTGTATGGCTAGTTTATAAAGCAATAAAAACACCCAATTTTCCTTAAGTCAGCAAAAATGATCAACTTTAAATCAAAAAAAAAAAGACAGTTTTATATCAAAATGAACAAGCTGGGAAAATAAAAATGGTACAAGCCAGGAAAAGCATAAGTCAAGAAGCTCATTAAAATCAAGATAGTCTCATCAACCCTAATTATAGCATATACAAAACCTAATAACACTTCCAGGGGGTACATCAATCAAGAAATCATTTAGCTCCCTCTGAGACTAACCTGAATTAGTACAAAACAGTACTGTTATCTTTTTAATTTCTAATAGAAATATTTTTCCAGCAAGCTTCAAATCACTTTTACATGGCTCACACTCCCTCTGTGATGAACACAGGAGGTTTTCCTATCTGTTGTATCTAGCAAATATAAGCTATGGGCACTACAAGCCTATAGCAGATACTCTTGTTAGTCACTATGTCTATAACACTGTGCTTTTCTGTCTTAACGCATTTTATTTGCATCAGTCCTCAAAGTTCTGTTTTTCAATAACCAGTTTAATCAGAGCACACCTTTCTTTTTATGCTAAGGTAAATTATACAACTACTAAAGAAGAATGTTTCCAAAATCATTCTTAACTTTCACAATTTATAACCTCATCCCAGACTGAGTCCAAGCCATTTAATGCTGTCATCTTCTGTTAACATAGGCCCTTTCTTATCGTTTTATTATTCTCCATCCTCAGTGAATTCCCGGCTGACCTCTATTGATGTTTGTTGACACAGTTGATCAAAGAAGCCTATTTACTCATTTAACATTTTTTTTCTACATCTGACATTTTTAATGAAAGGACCACTTCATTTGTGGTCATCTGTGCTAATCTTGGATAAAGTTTTGTTGCAATTTTCCTGTTTTACATGTTTCAAATTATGCTTTTAATAACTTTCCTTCAAAATTATTCTGAAATTTGTATCATAGAATCATAGAATGCCTAAGGTTGGCAGAGACCTCTAGAGGTCATCTAGTCCAACCCCCCTGCACACGCAGGGCCACCTAGAGCACATGGCACAGGGCTGCAT
>JAWLRI010000017.1:406187-432093 GCA_034781795.1 Crypturellus tataupa | reverse complement strand
ACAGTCAATCGAAAATTTAGGGCACATGCTCAGTGAGGAGTGGTCATACCTCAGAGGTGGGTAACTTTTGGGATGGAGATGTGTGTTGGCATTATAATGAGCTTATAACAAGCAAAGTTCAAGCAAAGTTCATCCAAAAGGGGTGATTTGCCACCCTTGCTGGCTCAGCACCAGACATCTTATCATATATATCCTGTTGGACAGCCACTGTACGGCTCATCAGCGGCCCAGCACAGGGAGTGCAACAGGGTTTGGCCATGATGTCTTCACTCCACCCTCCATTACTGCCCTCTGCAGCTGCGAGTAGGGCAGGTTGTGCTGCCCAGGGAACCGTGGAGGAGCAGAGTCTGTGAGGACCAGCCATCCTGGAAGTGGCAACTGTGTCTCACCCCAAGGAAGCTGCTGTAATGCCAAAACCTCTGTTAGGTCCTAGGTTTTCTCTAAGTTTCCCCTTTTCCAGGCCATTCTTCCACAATATACATGTACAGTTACATTCTAGGACACTAATTTTCATTATTCAGTGAAGAGCATTACATTAACCTTGGTCTTTGGTACAACCCAGGTTAGTTCAGGTGCTATTAGCAAGAGTCTAAAATTGAACAAGTAGTAAGACTGAAGCCTTGGTATCAAACGTGATCAAGAAGTGATTATTCACATCCTTTAATTTTGACATCCAGGGCCACCTATGCTGCCACCTACAAACATCAGAAGAGGTTAGCATTCTAAGCCTTGTAGTAAGTTTAACGTTCTCCCAACACTATGATTGTTTTTCCCTACAAGACATGAAGTGTTATTGGTAAAGACTCTAGTTGCCTTTCTCATATATGCTATAACCTGAGATCGTAGCAATCATTATTCCAGAAAGCAAGAATATGCATCTCCAAAATATTCTACAAAACCACCATCCTGCCACTCAGTGCAGAGCTGAACACAAAAGCAAATACGTTTTTTGAGTAGCATGAAGTATATGTCTTCACTAGTGCGATAATCCCAAATCCATAATTTTGTTCCAGGTACCTTGCAGCCTGATACTGCTAGACAAACACATCCAGAGCAATTAGCTGCTTATGTTGTTAAAGCACTAAACTGGTGTAGTTGTACTAACCTACATACTTGGAGAAGCTGTAATATCTGCTAGATGGAGATTTCTCTCGATCCTTTATCTATAAAATAAAATAAATCCTCTTGCACAGGGTTATTGAGAAAAAAAAAAAAATCTTAACACCATGTTGGAAGGATTATTTTTTATCACCATTCCACTGTTGCTGTGGCCTATGAATGTGGTTTTGATTTTTTTTTTTTTTTAATAGCTCATTCTTGACTGTACCTCATAAACAGTTGTTTTACATGTCCCAATGGCAGAGTCACAAAGGCATACAGTTTCTGGCAAGAAAATTTTCTCTTCAAGCCTTTCTTTGCACAAAGGAAAGTCTTTGCTAGTAGAATTGATTCTATTGGGGTTAATAAGAAGCAAAATTGTGTTGCATATACAATCATCTCAAGTGTTTTATGGACTTAGTGTACAAGAGTCTTTAATGGATAGCTCTGAGACACAGCTGGTGGAAAAATAATATATAAAGCAAACAGAATAAATAGCATAGCCAATAACCATAACCTTAAAGAGCAGCAGCAAGCTAGAGTATCTTCCAATTGCATATGTCAAAAATAAATATTTCTTTCCTTCTGTCACCTTCTATCATCCTTTAATTCTGTCATATAAGTCACCTTCAGCATGGTAGCTAAACAGCTTCTTTTGGCTCTAAATTCATTTTACAAATCCTTCTCAGACTACTGTACAGACTGTCGTGAAAGTTCTTCTGCTTCTGTTCTTCCAGTTAAGAAAAGAAATGCTACAGTCTTATTCCAAGACTTTGCATAACTCCTTAGACACCCTCCTTCATGTTCCCTTGTCTAACTTCCCTCATGTTCACACAAAGTCCCTTACTTTCTTTCCTTCAGTGCTGTTCTTGGGAACTAAAACACAATGAAAAGAAACTCTGAAGACCTCCAGCCTCTAGCTACCTTCCTAAAGATGCACAGGACAAGTCTACCCATTCCTACAAGTAAGGGCTCATTTACTGCCTTGCCTGCAGCTCTCAGATGCTGGCAGTATTCTGTAATATGTAATTCCACTTTTGTGGTTTAGGTTTCTCTTTAATACTTCGTTGGCCTAGTGTCTATGGGAGTTTTGGTCAGGGCAGGGAAAGAGCTGCTTCTGATCCCATCAGAAACTGCAGTCTCTCACAGAAGCATTTGAATGCTCTAGGCAAGTTCTTATGGAAATGGCCAGATTGCAAGAGAAAGGTAAAACCTGCCCATGCAACATGTCAAGAAATTCCTTGCAGTAGGGCTAGCGATTTGCATAGGGCCACAATTCTCGTAATTGCAACCGTTCTGCCTCCGTAATGCACAGGATCTGAGCTGCTACTGAGCCCCAAAATAAGAAGAAAAAATTTGCTGATGATAAACTGCTCTAGCATAATGTAAATGAGTTTTTCTGTTTTTTTTTTTTTTTTTTTTTGTATATATAAGCGAGTGGTTTGAAAACAACATGAAGCTCATGAACCTACTGTCTTGACAATTACCAATTCTTCAATTCCAGTATTTGGTAAAGTATATACTGCTTATGGTGTCACAGACATACTCTGTGACCATGTCACATTATCCATTCTTCAACGTTCAGAAATGTTCCCTCATCTTCTTTCCCCTCCAGTGCAGTCGTCTTGAAAAGAGAGCAAAGTCAATATCTGACTTTACATAAGCCATGAAAACGAACTGTCATTAACATTTCAACAGAGCCCTATACTAGACACAAGTAATCTTTCTTGGCATCTTTATAGCTTAGTATTAATAGAGGAAATTGATTCATTGCTTGAAAATGCTAAGTAGTTTTATTTAACAAGACATATGGAAAAGATGCAATTTTAAAGTTTTTTCTTATATTCTGCATGCCTAATTTGTGCCCACAATATTTTACATTCTATATTTTCTTCACCAGATTGTCTGATTATTTCAAATATGGGTAAAACATTAGTATCTCCAGCTTCCTTTTCCTCCCACTTTAATTACATGTTTAATTCTCAAGTTTTTGAATTTCACAACATTATTCAACCAACCATTCTGGCTTCAGTATGTCTAAGACTCCAAATAACTTCAAGTACTAGATAGGAGATAACTAGAGCTTTTTTCCCACATTTTCACCATAACCATCAATGACCAAGAAATATGCAGAACACTGTCTGCAGTGTTAGATAACTAAAGTTAGATAACTAGAGTTTTTTTCCCACATTTTCACCATAACCATCAGTGATCAAGAAATATGCAGAACACTGTCTTTCTGTTTACATTTGGTTTCCCATCAAAATGTAAGAGTCAGGCAAAGAGTGTCTTTTATTCAAGACAAAATTCCCAGTTCAGAAGTGGAAATTACTATAGTAATATGGTATATACTATATATATATCCTCACATTAAGAGGTTACAGGAACAGCCAGCAAACAGTATTTAGATCAGAGCTCTTATTTGGATATAACAAAAATGAAATCCTGCCTGAGATTGAAGAAATGTTGTGGTTATCATTAGAAAAAAAACACACGCACATACACACATGCACACATTAGTAGGTGTTAACTGTTAATACCATATCTGTTAAACTATAGAAAAAAAAAAAAGGAAGACAAATGAAGAACAATTAAACAGAAGAGATGAAAGATGGCAATCCAAATTTGGGCAGAATGAAGGTCGTATTCATTCTCCATAGCTATGCTCCATTGCGGGAAAGAGAGAAAACACACCCTAAGAAGGTAGTACCTCTGTCAAACAAATCTGAACATAAACAGAAAAGTTAATTGAATGATAAGAGCCTGGAGAGCCTTTTATAGGACTGATGTTTAGAAAAAATAGCTTAAAATGTAAAAAGATAAAGGATCCAACAAGAAATAAACAGCAACAGATGCCGATTTTTTCCTTACCCTGTCACAATGAAACAATAACGACATACAACTTGAAAAAGGAAAAAAAAAGTTGTTTGTACAAGACATAATCAGACTTAGGATATTAAGTTTCTACAGGACATGAAATCCAATTACTCAATTCTCACCCTTCTGCCTATAAAATAGAGTCACAAGATTGGGAAAAGACAGACTTAAAAGCATTGTTTTCTATTCTCTCTTCAAGGATCTCCTAAAACTATTGACAAAAATCAGATTCAGTCAAGGAATTTTTCATATTGACTCATCCTATGTTCTTCTCAGTCATCTGCACTGATCATCTGCATACGTAACTAGAACTGAGGAAGAAAATACTGAATTTCACAGCTGAGAATAACAGTCACTTTAGTTCTGATGATTCTTGGTTTATGGAAACTCAAGATAAATATTCATTTGTACAGTCTAGTTTATAGTGTAGTGTACAGTCTAGTTTAGAGCAATTTGAGACTACAGAACATACTTAGCTGATCAAAAAGAATTCAAAGATTAATTTGAACTACTCCAAGTGCAGAACACTTGATTTAAGTTATAGATATGCAATCAAGTAACAAACAAAAAGTTCAGTATAGTTTCATAGCTAGAGTGCTCAAAGAACAGATTCTGAAAATTATAGTATTTATTTCATATAGAATTTTAAGCTTTCCAAGGGATATAGTGTTTTGCTTAAAGTAATAATCCAGCATTTACAAACTTCCTGCAAACTACAACAGCGGAGTATCTAACAGTGGGAGTGTTGATATATCCAATCCTTTAGCTTCTCAGCATAAAAATAGAAAAAAAAAATCTTTAAGGTGAAGCCTGAAATTCAGTATATGTAAATTATTTTTTATTCTCAGAGCTGTTCAAATTCTGTTTTCAAAATTAGCAGATAATAATTCATTTATAAAATCCCTTTTAAGATGAAAAATGACAACTCAAGTCCTTTTACACAAGCCTATAATCACATTCACACTGTAGAACTATGTATAGATGTGTGAAACTTTTTTCAACAGCATCTACTTTTCATTCATTTCAACACAACAGCTTAAATATCCTTAGAAAATAAATATATATGGAATGTAAAATAAAATGCATCAGTCCACACTTGGATTAAAGCCAAAGTCGCAGGAAATCTCTTTATGCTGTTGAAAAGATTGTTCATACTTTTTACTGACAACTTTTAGGTTTTATCTTACTGCTGTCTCCTTTGATATTTGCTTGACGAAAAGGGAAGTGGGGAGAAGGGAGAGGAAACAAGAATAGTATCTATATTACATGATGTAGAAATGGAAACAAAGACTTTTTAATGCATAACTCAAGTTCAACTACTCTATTTTCCATCATGTCAGTGTCAGAGATCTTAAATTCTAGCATGAAATCAGATTTCAAAAACTACTGCCCAAAGTCAAGCAACAGGCCAAAGGAAATGGAAAAGTCTTTGACCCACACCCATGAATTTCAATATATTTTTGGCTATTGTTAGCATCTACTCATGAAGAGGAATGTACTCAGCAAGAGGAAACATCAATTTCAGCCTAATCAAACATTTACCTATTTCAAGAATTAATGCTATTCAATTTTAAAAGGCCAGTGAGACCTGTATAATGGATCAATTGCTTATCCTCATCCCCTGTAAAACTAAATAAAACATTCCAAAACATCTGAAAAAATGTCATGAAACAGAGAACAAGACTGGTCACCTTCATTACTAGATTTTATTTTGTAACAGGCAATGCATTAGCTTTGTTCTTCAATTAATCAGTATTTTAACTTTAGCATAAACTTCATGTTCCAGACATTAAAAGTGAATACAATTTTGCAGAACAAAGGGAAAGGAAAGATATTTCCATTCAGCATACCTGAGAAGCCACCATCCTAACTGACTATTAACAGATGCCAGGAAAGGATAGGAACGTGGAAACTTTGCTTTTCCTATAACAAAAATTAAACTCTGTCAAACACCTAGGTGTCAAAAGAGGAAATGTAACAAAATGATAAATTAAAAACAATAATACTCAAGGCTAGATAAATCTTTCAGAAATTTTGGGGTGAAATATTAATCCTTTTGCAGCTGATATGTTTAAAAATATGTGCAAGTTCTCAAGGAAATTAAACTACTTCATACCATTGAATCCAGGAATAACAAGAAGGGTCAATAAAGGAGAATTTGTAAATCTTAGGATTGTTTCTTTTTTTTTAAGTAAATAATTTTTGTTTTTAAAACCATATACTCTCGCTTTCAATTTCTCAATGTAAGACAGGATATCCATTAATTTAAAAAGCAAAACAATTAAAGTTATTACAGCCTTTTATACAATTTACACAAACTTCCAAACCTTAAAACAGTTCCTATTGTTGAGGAATAATAACAACAACAACAATAATAATAAATAATAATAACTTAAAATAAAATAGACACAAAATGATGAAAAGGTTCAAAAGTAAGAAAAAACAGAATTTTAAATTGCTTGAAAAACAAAACCATTAAATCATCATATTTCTAAGAAATAAATCTGTTGTTTGCAGATAAAGGCTATGAAGGAAACTTCCCTTATAGCAGATTATTACAACCTGATTTTTTCTTGTTGCTTTAACCTTTTCCTGAATTATCTACTATTCATTGCCACAAGTCAAGAGAAATGCTACTAGCTACCTCCAACATGTTATTTTACTCTGAATTCTTCATTTTCTCAAATCTTATTTCAGCTTATAGGCCAATAATGTACATGCATGTGTATGCTTAAATGAATAAGTTTTTGTTGTTATTTTTAGAGACTATTTAGGATTCACATGTAAAACATCTTTCCTGAGGCTTACTAAAAGCAAACTCTCAGCCAAATACAAAATAACTGAAACTATATTAACAAAATATTTTCCTCATGATATACTGTGGTAGACTCTACAAATACAAGGTGAGAAATTGTTCAGCTTTAAACACCTGAGATTCTAAATAGAGAAGACATGCTCCTTTGGGGAAAAGTCATACAGTTTCAAAGGGTTTTGGTTTATTTTTACTGTTCAGATGCTAAAGGGTAAGCTGAATTAGAAAAAAAAAATAATCAGTAAGAGTAAGGTGGACAGAAAGAATGTAAAGAGTCAAATGTGAATGGAGCTGAAGGGATTATAAGAGAAAAAAGGACTGGCACAAGATACCAGCTGGCCTAGGTAAGAAGAAGATAAGTGAACATCGGAAAGGTCTCTTGCCTGAACTAGTTCTGTAATTGCTGGCTGTTTGTTACTCTGTTTTCCTTTAGCAGGTTTCCTACTAATGCCTCGCAGGCATTCACATCCTCAAATTAGGTTGCATACTTGCACAGAATTGGTTTCTGGTGCTGAAACTGTGTAGCCCAATATGGACATCAGGTCATCCACTAACAATGGTTCAGTTTTTATGTGCTTTCCGCAGATGCTTTTCTTGACTGGATGCAGTAATTAATTACAATGCAAAGGAGTAGTCAGCACCTATTACCTAGTTTGCTTCTATCACCAACTTCATGGTACTAGGAAGGATCACTCATATTAGGTTTGATGCTCTGTCTCAAGAAACTGCCTGATCTTTCCAAACAAAATGAAAAAGAAAAAAAAATAGAATATGTTGCAAATTCAATACTTCATTCCGTAATCTTTTTCTAAATCAAAGCTGGAAGCACTGAATTAAGTATACCAGGTTTCTAATACCAGATTTCTATATAAACTTCCCTATTTTTGAAAGTTTGTGGAAAATAGTCCTTCTTTTATTAAAGATTGTCCTGTTCCTTTTATTAAAGATTGTCCCATTATTGTCCTATTTCAGGACAAATTTTAAAGGATGGTCTCCCTATTTTTTTACACACATGATGTACAAGTAAATTTGCTTGTATGAAACCTTGAAATGATAACTTAAACTTTGGTTACTTGAAATTGGAAATAAGTGGAAATTTATCTCATTCCCTCAGCTCTAGAAACTGTAAGTTAGATCTGTGGTGGTTTTCATCATCACAGATCTTCTGCACATCACTTTTTGCACTCTGGGATTTACACTGTGACAGCTGATTCTTTAACATAAGTGCCATTAGAAATAAGCGCTGCATTAAAATATTCTGCTGGTGGAATCTATCTCACATAACTATAAGTTACAATTTCTGGTAATTATTCTCCAGAGAAATATGGAGCTATCATCAAGAAAGTCCTTTAAATTTATAACCACTGCTCCTTTGCTGTCTGGAAAATAAGAAAGCCTGCTGTCTTGATGTTAAATTATTCAGTGCATTTACAATTATGTTTGTAAGTGAATTAAAAGCATGTGAGTATTTCCCATCATTCCAACAAAGAAGTTGCTCCATTTCCATAAATTCCCCTAATGAAATTCTACCAACACAGGGTTAGATCATTCTGTATAACAGTAAGATTTTTCTCCAGAATAGCAAAGGAGTCAGGAAAGACTCAAGATCATCCATGATATAAGAGACAGTTCCTAATGTTTAAGGAGAATACACTATAATGAATAATCAAGGGAGATGGTCAAATTCAAAATTCATAATAGACACATATATATTACGAATGACACATAATGCAAGACCACATTCACACTTATGTCAGACTTGGACCAGATTCACTGAATAATATTAACAAAAATACTTGTTCAAACAAATTTAACCAGGAAACTTCTTGGTAGTAGTAGTAATAGTATCCAGAGATAACTGTGTGCAGCGTTTACGATGTTTTAAGATCAATATTAAAGAAAGCATTTCACATAAAGCTTTAAAATAGAAAAGAACACAGAACAAGATTGAAAAGCTCTTCGGGACTGGAAATCAATCGAAGAAGAAAAGAAAAATAGAGACAATGATAAACATAGAAAGACTAATGAAATAAAGTCAGATAGGTAAGCTAGATTGAAGTCAATACTGGAAGAGTAATTCTAAGAAAGTCATTGATGTAGAGAAGAGATTGCATAATATATTATTCTTATTACTGGAAGAAAACTTAAGAAAATGTAGGAGGTCATTTGCAAAAGGGAGGACCAGAAGAATGTTGAATTAAAAATCAAAAACTGATGTCAAGGAAGAAAAAGTATGTTCTCAATAGAAGGAACAAGGAATCAACCCTTGATTTTTTTCTACAGTGCTCTACTGTGCTATGATGCTTTTTACACAAGTGTTTACACACCTTATAGTTCAACAGTGCAAATCCTATCTGGAAAGGTCAACCATTTCCAGAAAGTCATGTGAAAGATAACTCATACTTTGTGAAGATTGGGGCAATATTGCCCCCCCTCCCCCCAAAAAACTAGCAGAGCATCCAAAAATATTTATTCATATCCTAAAGCAAAAAAAACTAAGTGGAAACTCTGCAAGAACTTTGCCAGAGATAACAACATATTCCAAAAAAAAAAAAAAAAAAAACCTGCTCACTTCCCCATAAAACATTTAAACTATGGAAAGAAAAATAAGGTTGCATTATTACATGTCTAATTCTGAGAAATAATAAATTGCCTTGGTACAGACATCTGTCTTGCTTCTCTTTGCCATCTGTTTTGAATCACCTAAGAGTCATCAGTTCTATCATAATGCCAACCAGTTTTTAGCAACTCACATGTATACTCTAAGTACTAAATAGCCAGAAAAATAAAAGCAAGCATAGTGATGGACTTTTTGGTGTACTATTTAAGGATACAGGACCACAACTGATTCCTAAAGCTAGGTAATTTTTATGTTTTCAATCATATAATGAACATCACACAGTAAATCATATTGAGTATTTAGTGAAAAGTAAATGCGAAACCAATGAAAGACATAGCTACAGCTTAAACCTCATGTTTGTGTTTTTAATGGAATACACAGATTTAAAAAATAGATTTTTACCAAAAAAAGGATCTCTTAAGAAATACAGAAGCAATCATGTTAGTGGCAGATAACAATATTTTCTTATCCCTAAGCCTTTTTAAGATGAAGTAAAGACAAAAAGGATTCACACGAAACCCAAAAGGTAAGGGCAGTAAGTATGCAATTTAGTTTTAGTACAAGCAGAATTTGATTAAAATAAAAAAATGCAGGAATTCATAAGAGACAAACTGATTTAAGTTATCATACATGCTATTTTCTTGTATTATTTCAAGGTAAGTTTATTTAAGATACATAAAAAAGTTTAGAATAAGAGTTCAAAGGACAGCCACAAAAATTAATCCAGAGATTAGAAACACACCCAACAATGTGAAGCTAGAGAACTCAACATAATGAAAACAGAAGACAGATGGGAAATTTCATTATTGTGTATAGGTATTTAAAAACAGATTCAAAGGAAAGACCTTTGCAGTCTACGATATGAAAAAAAAAGTTGCTTGAAAGATTTAGGGTAAATAATGGTAGTACATCAACTGTGACGAAAGGAGTGATTTTTGCATGGTTGTCAATCAGATTTTAGGACAAATAAGTACGTAGACTAGTGTACCTATCATCAGATGAAAACAGGAGATGAATTCGAGATGAAAATCAGTTTCTAAAAAACATAATGTGCCTGTGCTATCAGGATAAACTATGGTATTCATCATAGTCTTCGAATCTGAGACACAAGGGAAATCAGATTGCACCCTTTTTTTGGTGGCCTATGGAGCATCACAATCTGTTGCAGCACAAACAGAGATGATTTCCATATGGTTTTAATTTGCCACCTTGGCAATATTCCAGCCTTACTTTGACTTCTCTTTTGTGTTTCTATTTCCGTGAATTCAATAGCAAGATATGAGATTGGCAGGCAGTATCTGAAAGACCACAGAAAACTCTACTGTGTTCCCAGCTAGCATTTCTTGTTCATGAGGAACTGGGGTTAGAAAGTCTTACTACTATTTAGACTGACAAGTAACCATGGAAAATCAAAATGTATTTTCTGGTCATTTCTTGTTGCTTTTATTTCACATGCAAATACAAATTCAAATTATCCTGGGGACAAAGATTCAAAGCTCTGCTTTTCTAGAGTAAGATTGGTTTTGCTTTTCTAAATGAAACCCTCAGTCTCTATTTTCCTCCTAATATCCTCTTATATTTATCCTATGAAAAAACTTTCTAATTGCTTTCTAAAGACAAAAGATAAGTTTATTCCATAGGTATATGGAATTATGCTAATACATATACCTATGTAATTTTTGGAGCTTCTGGGATGGATAATTCTTAACCTACAACATAATTTAAAACCATTTTAATAGTATTTCATAAGACCATCAGTGGTAAGCATTTTGATGGCTAGCTAATTTGTTATTAAGTTAAAAATAAAAATTCCTTGGAAATTCCTTGGAGATTCCTTGGAAAGCAATCATATTTCAAAATCAGTTGAACTGCCATACAGGGTTCTGCTTGAGTCACATAATGAATTTTCACCTTTTCTGCCTCTTTCATCATACTTTGTATTGAAGATAGGTCATACCACAAGTTTTTATGAGATGGTATTCTCTGATTGGTCTGGCTTTCATGCCCAAAACCTTGATGTATGGGAGCCTCGTATTATGCTGGGCTCTGCTGGCTGCTTGAGCTCTGTAGGACACAAATTCAATGCCAGTGAGCTATACATGAGTCCAGTTGCACACACCCCTTTGCCATTGCTTTTCCAGGGAATTACTGAAACAGTCTTACTACTCAGATAATATTGAAAATAACAGTATAAATATCAACAGTTATTTAAATAATCTATTTTTGATAAAATTTTTCCTATTGCTCAAGATTCCATATATTATGAAACTGAATGCTAAAAATATTCTAGTTATAGTCAAGAATTGTATCAAAGCCCAAACATACAAATAAACTTCCAATTATACTTTATGTTTATTACCTAAATTGCCATGTGTGAGCTAGAAAAAAATATTTTCAGGCACCATCTGCATTTTCAAGGCTGCTATTTTCAGATTAATATATAAATAAAAACAATTTGATGAAAAAATAATAATGTTTCCATAATATTTTTTATTCTTTTTGATGAAGTATCTTCTCAATACTCAAGACTATCTCATATGATTACAAGGAATAACAGCAAAGTTTGCCCCTGATTACCCTTTCGTTTTACTTGCAAACAGCTTTCAGCTATTTGAACAGTAAAGCGAACTTCTAACACTCCCTCTTGCTATTGATGAATTAAATGATACAGATGATAACACTTCAGAAGAAAGAGGTCATAACATTAAAATAAATTATTCACTTCTGGAGAATAAGTCAATTTCCATCCTAAAAGAAGTTACCAGCTAGTTGGAACTAGAATTTGTTTCAAAAATCTGTAATATTATATGTTAATTGCTAAAACAGTGCTGAATTCCATGCATTAATCTTTCAATGAAATATTTTCTTCATGGCCATCTCATACTATGATATGGAAAACTAATATCAAATCCATCTTGAGGAATCTATTTATAGCAGTAAACCCACGAGCTATTCCTATAAGTTTTGGCTAATTGTGTAGATTTTTTTTTTCTTAAAGTGATAAAGCAGAAAACCCAGGAGTACAGGCTTTATTTATTATATTCTGACATATTGAACATCTAGAGACTAAACCTTATTTTTAGCTGTAGCAAACAGGAAAATAAATATAAATTCAAAATTTAATTTTGAACACCAGACAAGATCGTTTTGATATGCACATCTCTCTTGCACCAGATGCATGAGAGAATTTAACCAACTGGCCAATTCTGAAAATTCAGCCGAAAGATATCATGAGGTTTTCATTCACTACTATCAGATGTTTTTGTTCAGCAAAGATACTTTAAGTCTATGACCAGGCCATTTTTAGTCTTTAGTCTTCTTTTAGTCTAAAAAGACCCTGAGTATTTGTTGTAATTCTTACAAAAACCTTTTCAGTTTGTCATCATCCTACCAGATCTTTCATGAGTCAATTGAAACAAATACTAGTACATAAAAATTTAATTGGACTCCTGTGTTTAGTTAAAATATCATAATACAATGGCAGACATTTAGACCATATATGAAAAGAATGGTCCTAACTGCATAGAATAGGAAAACTAATCACAGAAGTAGTCCAATTAAATTTTTCCAAGGGTCTTGAGGATCCTAATCATCTTTTCAAGGATTGCTCCTTCTATATTGCACTCATTCCAACACATATGATAGCCATTCTTTTGAATTCAACACAGTCAGTTCCATTGGTACTCCAGAAAAGATGAAACAGAACTATGTACAAAGAGAAAGTTATTATTCAGAGTTGGCACGTCATTCTCTATTTTTTTTGTCTTTATACAATGTTCTCAAAAAAAACATAAAAACAGATCCAGTGACCGTGCATTTTACATCTTTCATTGTGATGTATGACAGTGAGATAGTATCAGCTCTTTCAGAACAGAAGCACAAGAAATTCCACGTTAACAAAGAAAAAAAATATATATATATATTTCAACATATGAGAAATGGAGAAAGAAAAGCTGAAACTGGTATGCTAAATTGTCAAAAAGAATTTTGGTTTTGAAATATAAATAATATATTTTCTGTTTTAACAGAGTGTATCTTTACTTTCCTCATGGAAGACTCAAAAATACAGAACTGCATTCATGACATAAATATAGATAAAAAGGTTAAGCTTAAAAGGAAATACAAACACTTACATACTATCCAGTGATGAAATTAACAGCCTAGCATGTTGGGCATTCTGTCCCTGTAGACATGAAATATAACCACGTGATCTGCATAATTGGGGTACTGAGACACCAGGAAATACCAAGCTCTACAAAACACTACTTAGAGTATTTGAGTTTAGTCTGTATGACTGGAAGCAGATGGTACACTTCATATGTGAGAATCTCAATGAAATAATTTTTAACTATTAGCAACAGCAAAGAGCCTAGAGAAGGATGTAAACTCTTGATAAGTCAAAACTTTGGCCACACCTCAAGATTTTCATTTGCTAACTAACACGCTACAACCACATTTTTGGATTCTAGCAAATTGAATAAGCCCAGAGCAAAACTGAAAACACAGCTCCTAGGCCAACCTTATACTACACATTATACAAGCTTGTTGTTTCATGACTGCTCCCTCCTCTTTTGCATTCCCTATCTAAGCTGACCTAGTGAGGACTAAGCCATTACACTCCTAGGAAGACTATGAGTTAGAAACCTAGTAACCCAAGTCTACGGATCCCTGAAATATCAGTCATCCTTCAAACACAGTGCAATTCCCTAAACTAGAGACTAAAAAATGACTGAGTACAAAGAAATGACAACATTTTGTCAGGAAACCAGAAAAAAAGAAAAATATAACTATTGCCCTCCTGCTGCATACAAGTGGCTGAAGATCTGACAGAGCTCTTGACCTGCTGCTTGTAGGACCCTACACAACTGTTCCTGATAATACACATGTGTTTGTGCAGCATTTGCATCTCTAGCCCAAGTCTACCACTCTGCTATTGTCTGTCCTTTTTTTGGTTTGCATGTGGCACTGCCCAACACAAGAAAATTAACCTTTTCCTGAGGAAAAATCTCAATTGTCATTTCTGGAAATGCTACCTAGAAAATAGAGTCAAAAGGCCAAAATAGCATCTTGTAATTTTCAAACTAAAGTTATTTCAGTGTGAACTTCAGGTGCAAAGAAATGTTTTCTTTTTCCAGTTTGTATTACTGCCTTCAAACTTTTGACACTGCAGTTAATATCTGTCCATAAAGAAGAGAAGAAAAATAAAAAGATAGTGTATGAAGTAGCAGACAGGTTTGTAGCTTTTATTTGTGCAACCTGAAATATGCTTTGCTACACAATATTCAAGGGAGAAATTATTTCAGCTTATTTTTAAAGTATTAAAAAAACTGACTCAGGTAACGTAAGTACTTGTTTCAGTATCGCCTGCTCAGTTGGGCTTTGGCATTTCATGATGTTTCCTTTGTAGCAAGGAATTCAGGGCTAACTTCTTATCCATAAAGAAATATCTCAAAGATCCAATTTGTCTTTGATGCCAATGGCCCACAAAATAAATTAAAACTTGTGGGCTTCCTGAGTATTGCTGGTTTCCATTTTTATCCTTCAGTATTTAGTTAAAATACCACATGGAACCCAAAAATCTACACCAGCTTTCCTAATTTAATCTTTGTGTGTTTATGGAAGCAATTAAAAATAAAAATGAATTGCATATGGTCTGTTCTTGGCATTTATGTTAAGCTAAACTTCCTGCTGTCATTTTCTGATAGGGCAGAACTAATTTAATGCTGTGCTACTAAGTCGCTAAATGAAAAACAGATGACAAAAAATATCCATTTGTGAATTACATGATTTTTACATGAAAATAAAGTTCACTTTACCTTTGCAGATGTCTGTAAAAGTCAAGTCCACCTGAAATGCTGCAGATGGTGTGGAAAATGTAGTTTGTACTTCGGGCTATATATCTGATTCAAAAATTTGAAGCCAAACCTCATCTGCCCACCTACATTCTTCACAGGGAGAAGCCACACCCTCCCATCCAAATTCATGTGTGTTAAAAATGACTTAGATATTCTTCTCTGCATAGACTTAGCATTTTGAAGCATACGTAGAAACAGAATGCATCAAATGATTATGCATTGCAGAAATTGTCCTTTAGGAAGTAAAGCAACTGAAGAAAGAAAAGTTTTTTTCTGGATTTAGTTTAGTATTTTAGAGAGTTACAGTGAGGCCATAACTTATCGTTTCAGAAACTCATTCTGCAGATATGCAAAGAAGTGGTTAATTTTTTCCTAAAGAAGCTTTTCATTTTTTTTTCAGAGGAGGGGTTGAATAGATTTCTGTGTATTTTCAAAAATAACTTTGAAGCAATTAGTAGTTTGAAATATCCTTGCTGCTTTTAGACCAATTTCTTTTGGAGATGACAATCTGAGAAATATATACACACATAGAAATTTTTTTCCCCCACCTCCCTAATAACTAGATCCATTCACCGTGAATTTCTTCTCAGGGCTACAACATTATGTAAGATATTCATCAAGGGCAAGGCTGCATTTATGCTTATTTTAGTATTGTCTGAAGATGATCTCAATGATCATTCCTAATTCAGAAACCCCCAAACACTTACAGATTATTACTTTAAAAAAGAGGTTCCAATTTTAAACGTGTATAAAGAAACTAGAGTATTATCTTGAAACTTTACTTTTAGACAGTAAATAGCATTAGCCCAAATTATCATCCTCATATGCATTAAAAAGCTTTCTTATAATTTTAGGATAATCATAAATTCTGGCAGTACTGTACACCATAAAGAAGTCCTTGTTCCTGGGATACATCAAAGCCAGCAATACACTAAAAATAGTATAAAAGCACACACAGGATAATATAACAAAGTGTACGGATGCTAGTAAAGACATTCTGTTAAGTATAGTATATTCAAATTATTTGCATGAATCAATGATTATAAAAAATTCAAACATATCTCCCTTAAACTTTTCACTAGAATAAGTATTTGAGATATCAAAGTGAACCTAAATACATAAATTTGTTTATACTGACTCTGAGTTCATCCATGTTTATTATTAAATTGTTGAGGATATTGGTGAGGATATTTCTGTGTAAAATTTCTTTCCATTCTTTCAGATGCATGATTACTTCATTCTTTTAACTAACATAATATTCCAAATAATTCTTTAAACACATTATTTCATTTAGAAAAAAAAATCTATCCACAAGTGAAAAAATTCACATAACTTTTTCACTTAGGGCTTAGATCTCCAAAGCTCTTGCTGCACATACTGTGGTAGCTGAGACAGTTATGTAAAAACAACCTACCCTGGGCTAACCAAGAACATTTGAATGTAGTAAATATTATATTCCCTAAGCAACATAGACTCCCATACAATTTAAGTTAACAGAATGTTTACTTCATTTAAATTTGCCTTAAAACTGAGCAGTAAGATGTTTTATTCCTACCATCATCTTTTTACTTATTACTACAGTCAGCACAGAACTTAAACAACTCAACATGACAAATGCTCCTCCGGAAACCACAGGACCTCAAAAGCACAAAGCTAATGCAATGATCAGTTCCAACAGCTGCCTCAAATCTAAAGATGAAATATGAGATCACCTTTCAAAGACATAATTGTGGGTATAACAAAGACTTTGACATGATCAGGTTTTATTTACATTCTCTTTGTATAGTTATGAAGAACTTGTACCTTCCTCAACACTGATTTTGACCAAGCCTTGAATAAGATTGGCAGCATGGATAAGATTTTTCACTGAGAGGAGAATCACAGACAACCGCATTGCAAAACAAATGCATCTCATCTGAAAGCTAAGATTCCAGAGACTGTCATTTTTTAGAATGAAATAATAAGTGAATATATTTGCCTATTCTTAAATCTAAACATTACTTTTTTTTTTTTTTTTTTCAATGCTATCATGATCAACATTGACTGTACTAACAACGCAGAGTTGGAACCATTCTGCGGCAGCATAAATGCCTGTAAATTCGTTATTCTCTTCCTTCCTCCTTTCTGGTCTCATCTTTTTTTTATGATTTTTGTAGACATTTATAAGTTGAGCTTATATTTGTTTGAGTTAACAGAAAGCACATTTAACACTGGCAAATTTCAATATGCTCAACTTTGAAAAATACCAAAACTATTTTAATTACTGAAAATCACTCCAGTTTCATGGTGTCTTTTAATTATTGTTGGTTATTCAAATGACACTGAAAGACAATTTAATGAAATAAATTCCCATAAGGATTTAGAATGTATCCCCTAGTTAGTTTAGATTATTCACACAGGAAACTTTGCCCAATAAGCCAGTTTAGTAAAAGGGCTGAATCAAACTGTTTCCCAAGATAATCTTCTTTCAAGCCTTGACCTTCCTCCAGTACAGAATGACTTCTTCATTATAAATACATTTAAAAGACACAGAAAGATGTTACATGATTTCATGTAATTTTCTTGCATTTGTCAGAGTCTTTTCTGATACTTTATAATCAACAAAGAGAAAACAAATTCTCTCACTCATGGAAAAAGACTTCATGCAAGTTCTTCAGCTCCACAACTAGCACTATTGTAACCTTTTTTAAAAGGAAAAAAAAAAAAGAAGAAGATAACTTTCTCAAACGTCCCAGTTCTTCCTTAATATAGTGAATGAATTTTATGAAAAAAGAGTACTTGTAAGACAAATCAGAGTTTCTCAGGCTCTGGCAATTAAAATGTTAATAGACATCCATTCAGAAGTAGCCAAAGGAATTACTTAGAAAAATCCTAAAAAAAAAAAAAAAAAAGCAAAACTGTTAAAAAATAAAATAAAATCAGCTGAACTCCTTTCAATCCCAATCTATACAGCTAGAAAAAGGCCAGTAAATCTTCAGACAGAAGATTCAGAAAATCTTATTTGGACATCTGGAATTCATTTTGCTGTATCACCATCACAGATTATTTTTGTCAAGACACAGCTAGTCAAGCTCTGCAACTCTAGGGAAAGCAGGCACTTTTATCAATGATTAAAACTTTCAAATTTACTGAAAAATCCAGAAAATTTGACCATCAGCTCTGCAGAAAAAGGCTGATAATAACTATCATGAGGCTCAAGACTCATAACTACAGAGTTTTCAGTCTTAGAAGCCATGAGATTTCTTGACTACAGGACAGCCACATATACCAAGACTCATCTTTTAGATACCTGAAAAAAAGCTCATTATCAGATAATGACAGAATTACCATTGCTGAAGAGCCACATAATATCTTAGTCAATATTTTGAGGATTGATAATGCTTTCCAAATGGCACTTTCTGGTTCTAGCTATTAGTCTCCATTGGGCCTCAGTTTTACAGATCATGATACAGAATCAGAACATAAAGCATTGAAGACAACATATAAATTTTATAACAGAGTTTAACTTGGAGGCTACTCCTGACTGCCAGTGTGTAACAGTGGATTTTTATATTGCTTAAACGATAAGAAAAGTGAAGATCTAAATCACCTTTTATTTCTTATGAAATGCTACCTCATGTGCTCTGAATAAAGCTTTTACTTTCAGGAAAAGAAAAGCAGCCATACAGATGGTCAAATTCTTGACTATGGAATGTCTAAATACATACTTCAATATTAACATCCTGGTAGCATGCAAATTTCAGCAAGACTATGAAATGTTCACTGTGCAACCTTTATCAAATGGACAGGGTATCAAAGTTAGCCGGGTGCTCCTAAACTAACATAGGCTCCACAACTGGTTCATGAGAGTGGTTGGTTATTTGGAATTTATAGAGGCCTAAAAGAAACTTTTGAAGACAATTATGTGGTCAGTCACACAACAGTAGACAGCAAAGGAAACATGAAGATAACACAAGAATGCTCTGAGTCTCTAAACACACATATGTGTTACTCACACCTTGGGCTTGAAACATCAGAACCAAATACTTAAAGTAATACAGAGAAGGACATTAGAGCAAACATCTAAATAGACTCAAAACACCTGCAAATGGATAACATGCAGTTCAATTCATCTATACTTCCAGCAGATGTTATGAAAACAATCCCATGTAGCCAAGGGACTAAGAGATGACAGAGGCATTTAGTTGTACCAGATACAGAAGGTGAGAATATCTTTGCCATTATAAATTATACAGGACTATTTAATCTCAAAAGTGTACTCAACAACAGTGGAAAAAACAATTCCCAAATTTCAGTAGGACATCTAATGAGGAAGTCTAAGGAACTCTAATGAGGAAGTCTAATGTTGGTAAAAATGCTCACTAAATGCTCACTTAAGAAATAGGCTCTTCATTGCAGGGAATCCATTAACCTTCTGTGCAAAGAAGGTTTGAAATGCCTGTAGTGCCAGACTTTCATCCTTTTTAAGATATTTTAGTTTCAGGAGAGGCTAACTATTCAAGAGATCGCTGAGATTTAGTCACATATAGGCACAGGTTGGTATGTTTGGGGGAGGCTTTACTACTAAGACTAGTGATTATCCCATTTACGCCCAGTGCACCCTCTTCTGCACTGGTTCCCCTGGACATTGGAACATATAGATCTAGATCTTTTAGATTAAGGATATCTATAGAAATCAGAACATTAAACAAAGCATATTAAAATAACAAAGTGCAGTTAGTATTTTAACCCTCAATGCTGAGAGTTCAAAAGCCTTTTTTTTTCTTAAGATTCCAATCCAATTTTTTAAACTTTAGAACTTCGGAATTTTAAATATTGTTTGAAATGACAACGTAGAACTATTACAGTACTTTAGCCTGGTTAATGGCTAAAGCTATGGTTAATTCTGAGTAATTTAGATTTTGTAACAGAAAAATATAGACATTTTAACTGTACTAACTACATTTAGTTTAATTCACTAGTGTAGCATGGTAAAACTAGATTATAAACAGCCATGAAGGACAATAACGAAATAACATCTCAAGTCAGTGGTATCAGGCTTGCTCCACTGCATTTCTTCCTAAACAATCCTATATTAAGTTTTGCTTTTTTTGTCCTGAGTAATTCTGTACTAGCTAAATTACAATGCCATTGACAACTTCAATAAACAGCACATCTCATAACTCTCTCTAAACACAAAGAAATAACACAGAATTGGAACAGTCGTGTTAGTAAGTACATTCACTTTTTAGCCAGAAGCAAAATACTTTTGCTGGGACTTTGAAATTCAGAAGTTGAGAGATCAGGATTGGTGGGGCTTTGTGGAAATGAAACTGCTACTTCTTTAGCAAATGAATGAACACACATAGGAATATGTGTAGATCTACCTGGAAATGAGCTCAGTTCCTGTACATATAGGAATCAAAGCACAAAAAGGGCAAAAGCTTGTACCTACAAGCTTGTTCTACTGCAATCTCCTTCACTAAGGAAGATATCCGTATATATGACAAAGTTCATCACAAAAAGCTCATAGAAATATTTTCAATATTTTCATGGCTCTATGAAATTAGTAGCTTCAAACAGCGTATACTGAGGCTCCTTTAACAATTATCAAAAAACAATTTGTGGTGATTTAGCAATTTTCACTTGACACATTTTAATGTTTTAGTTATGTAAGTCTTGCAGCACACCCAGTAGTCACTAATAGCTAAACAATAAACATACTAACTTGAAGCAAAATTGCCTTTTAGAAATGACAAAGTGGCATAGCCAAGCATAGACCCCAAGAAAGAAAGTGAAGAGATAGTTGAGCAAATTTGAACCTGATTATTAGCCCTTTTAAACTGTTTCTTAACTAGCACAGCTGCTTTATTGTGGTAGAATCACAAAAAGAAATGCAAAAAAAAAAAAAAAAAAAATAAAAAGAAGAAGAAAAGAAGAAGACACAGTTATGAAAACCCTGTTAATTATTCTTCAAGTATTTTGAGATTAACAGAGATGAATATTTCAGAAGAGACAAGCCAATCAAAAAGACAGATGATCTACTAGCATTAAATCCCTTAAAAGACAGATATTCTTGATTTCAAAGCAAGAGTAAATTTGCCAATATGTCCTTCAAATTCTTCTTCCAATTGGCCCTGAAATTTCCTTTGATTTGTAACATCTCTGAGTACCTTGTAAACTCACCTTTTCTTCTGCAATATCATCTCAAAAACACAATTGCTCCCTCTAGCTTGGTCTGTTCTAAGGAAAATCTTTGTATTCAGTAGTACAAAGAGAGTGTAATAGGAATAGAACTGGAGGAAAAGCCTATTTTGTCTCACTTCTGGGTTACTATAGTTCATTACAATGCCATCTATTTTGCCCAAGTCATGCTCTTATCTCCGAATATTGAAAGATCTGGAAAATGGGAAGAGGAAGAAAAGAATAAGTCATAGTGTTCTATTAAGTCTAATACACTATTAAGTCTAACTGAAACTGCATTTTTCTCACTAATCTCTATCCCTCTCTCACTGTTTCAACATATGCAGTGAGTTCAAAGCTATTAAAAGTAAGACCTTTCTATCTTGTCAGAAACTTAGAAAACAGAACACTCAACAATATAGCACAATTTGGTACATTTGCTGTTACCGCTATTATCCTCTATTACACAGAGGTCTGCTGGAAGTAACACACTTCACATTTCCAACCTTAACAATCCTGTGTTTCTGTGATTACAGTAACAGTTAACAATTATACAAAATTTCATTACAATATATTGTAGAAAATGGTCTTGCCTTCTTTCATAACATTTTAAAAAGTAGGTATATTCTTAGTCTTGAGTTTTGTCTCGTTGTTCACATTGTGTCACTAACAACAAGTTTGGAAGATATTGTACACAAATATTGTTCTTAAATGAAGCTGGTTGACTTTCACAATGGAAACAAATTGTTATCTGTTTGCAAAGGTGATCTCAACTGTGGATGTTCTTCCCACTGTTAGCTAACTTGGAATGTTCTTGGCTAAGAGTCAAGGTCAAAGTGGGGTACACTACCACTGACTGATATCCAGCTAGCCTTACTGCCACTGGTCACAATCCTCTGAGTTTGCAGTTCAGCCAGTTTTCAAACTATTTCACTGACCACTTATCTAGCCCATACTTCATCCTCTTCACAATCTTTATTCCTTTATTTTACATAGATAGCTAGCAGTTTTTAGGTGCTAAAAAGGTCAACATGGTAAGATTTAAGATTTTAAAGCTGGACCACCAAAAGCTAAAGGAAAAAAAAACTTGCTTTATTATTATACCAGTTCCTGTTCTATTTTGATCCTATGACTGGGGAAATTTTGAAAAAAAATAAAGGTTACCCTTTCTGTATTTCTTTTTGAAAAGCATCATTTAATGTGATTAATTTAATCACACTGAATTTAATTTTTTAAGCATTCCTGCCATTGAAGTAAAATTAAAGCTGTTCAGATTACTGTTGTTACAACAAACAGATCTATAGATTTATATGGCTTCTTTCCCTTTACATAAAAGTTGTAAATTTACCCCAGAGCCAGCATTTCAGTGACTCTTCTTCAGAAAATATATCTTTCTAGCTACTTTCAGTTTCACTTGTTCAGGGCTGGTTTTAATGCTAAGAAGTTACAAAGGAATAAGTGGAAATCTCTATCAGATCAATTCAAATCAGTTCACTATTTATCACTGCAAAAATATTAGGTTTATAGTTTCAGAAATTACCATTAAAGGACTTCTTGTTAATTAAAAAATTAAAAGCTAAAACATATTCTTGTTTCGATTCTAAAAGGTCTAGGCAAAACTCTATTTGGGCAATTTCCATTAATACCTTTCAATTAATACCTACGTTTACTTTAAAGAATCGTTAACAGTAAGTTCCTCAAGTTCACGTGACTCGTTCACAGGATCAAGGCTAGCCTTCTACTTCAGTTTCGGGAATAGTAAAAGGGATTTATTTTCTTAATAGACAAAGACTGGTTTAACTCCTTGAAAAATGCTCAAAAGCCCATGGATTATTTAAATTGTGCTTACGTGAGCATAGTCAGTTGCCAGGATTTAGGGTAAAAGCCTAGACTACCATGGCATTTTTTTTTTCTTCACTATCATTATGTATTCTAATATCATTGTGACAGACTTGGTGTATCAAAGAATACCTTCTCTCCTCTGTGATTTATAAAATTAGTTTTAACTTTACTATACCTCAGCAATATTATATAAAACAGTATGTTACTACTCTGTCCTCAAGCACCTTATTTTTTCATAGAAAGAATACAGATTTTAAAAAAAAGTGTTATCATAGAAACAAAGAACAAAATTCTAAAGTTCTATTGCTGAAAACTTACAGAACAATACATTCCTTGCTCTTGTAGGGATTTCCAGGATTAGTAGAGGAATTATGTTTCAAAACATAACAGTTAAATTATTTTAAAAATAAAGCCGTATTTAAGTATATATTTTTTTCTATCAAATGTCAATCTCAGAAAAGAGTTAATTAGAGTTAAGTTGAAAAAGGAAAAAAAAAAAAGGAATATTGAAGGATATTCGAAGATGCATTATCTCCATAAACTGAGTCCATTTACCAAAAATATAGAAATTCCATAACCAAGATAAGCAATTTAGCACAACTACAAGTTGAAAGCTATGACCTTATGGAAAATTAACCTCAGAATCTTCTCCCCACCTCTCTCGCTTTATAATCAGTGCCTTCTTTATAATTAGGTCAAACTAATTTTTAATTCCAATCCATTTAAGCGGAATCAAAGTCATTCTAATGATTTTCTTTGTGACCTTGTAATCAAACTAATTCTATGGATCAAACTGTAAAGTTCTATTTTGTATTCTAAATAGCATCCTTTCATATCAGAAAATATGAATTCTAGAAAAGGCTGCAAAATCACCTCTCTTATTGCTGTTAATGTTTTGGATATGTAATTTTAATAACAGATTGATATTTTAATAATGAATATTTCATATTAATGTTGCTAGCAGCACAATTGATATTTGACAGAGATTGAAATGGATATTAATGTCTCAATATTGATATTTACGACAGAATCCTTCAGCCCCCACCATTCTCTTTATAGAAATTTAGTGATGCAAGAAAATATGAAACTAGCATAAAGGAACCGAGAGGAAGTCAGGTGCATGTTATCCTATAGACATTTTTGATTAAGGCATGCCAAAATCTGTCAGAAATAAAGTAATAAAGTAGTAGCTCCTGCCTTTGCAGACTCACAGAAAGGAAGGCATCAAATTTGCTTAGACTGTAGCTTCATATAAAGAAAGCCACTTTTGAGCATTCACACAAATACAACATGAGGAAGAGGAGAGCATCATCTTTTGTATTAGGCACTCTGCAATAACTATCCTGGCCATACTACTGTTTTAGAATACAGGAGAGGTACTGAGAGTACTTTCGTGCCAGTCACCAAACGGGCTAGTAAAATGCAGCATATAATAAAGTATAAAATTGTGCAAGAGTATGAGGAATTCTGCATAAGGAATTTTATAGTTAGCTGACTTGGCAATTTAAAACAGTATTTCTCACCACTATAATTTAACCCTGGTCCACCGAACAAGCACAGGCTGCAAAGACCAAACAACTCAGACATGGAAAAATGGAACTGCTATTGACCTCCTCCTTCAGCTTAACACAGTTTGATTCCCAGGCTATAGTTAGTCCAAATGACCTACTCCTATTTTCAGATTCTTCCTCCTCCTTCTTCCTGGTTTGGCTTCATTTCTAAGTGCTTTATTGCTTTTACTTCCGTTTCTACCACCACACTTCATAACATATTTTAATTATTTCTATATATCTGTTACTTAAACATGATTGCATTCTCTCTATTTGCATAAAAAAGAGAGAGAAAATATTCAGTTTTACCAAATGATAGAGGCTAGCAAAAGAAAAGCAGCAATTAAATTTCTCACATTAGTTCCACGGGCCAGTGAAGCATTGTGAAAATCACCATTGATTTCCACAGGCTTTACCTTAAAGGCAAACTACTGCTGAGCAAAGTTGTACTGAAACCATGGTCAGAAATTTTCCCTATTCTACTCCCATCCTCATGCTTTTTTTAATCTGTGAATGCTAAATTAGTTTTGTAGACATGGTGGTTTACAAAGATAAGTGAGATAAGGCTTCTCAATTATTTTTTAATCAATGAAGTAATAAATTTGAAGAAAAAAAATAGACAAGATATTGAACAAATTCTTCTAATCACATTGACTTACTTCACACATTTTTTTCTCCTAGCGCCTTAAACATGTCCATAAACATTTTCTCTTTCATTTCCCTCCAGCATAATATATTTTGGATCAAGATAACTTATGATCAAAATAATACAGTTTCTTTGCCTGATATTCATTCATTACAAAGGTTTCACAAGCAATTATAGAAGCTATGTCACTAAACATGGGGGATTTACCCCTGGCTTGTCTATTTAAACTTATACCAACCCATCCGCTTTCAAGATCATGGGTTCATCTGCATAGTCCGTGTTGATTTGAAAAAAAAAAATTACCCTGCTGCCAGCCTAATTGCTTACCAAGATTAGGAACAGACACAGGGACAAAAAATACCACAAATGAATCATAGAATCACAGAATCACAGAATGCCTAAGGTTGGAAGGGACCTCTAGAGGTCATCTAGTCCAACCCCCCT
>JAWLRI010000017.1:384714-395756 GCA_034781795.1 Crypturellus tataupa | reverse complement strand
CCTCTTGTTCTGTCACTGGCCACTACTGAAAAGAGGCGGGCCCCATCCTCCTCACTACCTCCCTTGAGGTACTTATAGATGCTGATTAGATCCCCTCTCAGTCTTCTCTTCTCTAGGCTGATCATATAGTCCTACTCAAGATTTTTTATACTCAGTGTGCCTCACTTACATCTAATTAAGTCTTCTGAAGAAGGTTCTTCCAGTTTTCTGCTGGATTTAACACAAAACACATACATCCTCACATGTATTTGTTTGGTGAGATCTGTACCTCCCTTTCTCCCAACCAACAAGATTACAGCAACAATGGTGTTCATCATGATTGCAGACAACATGGAAAAACACCCCCACATTGGATTAAAGAAGGAGCCACAGTTCCCAGAGGACAGCCCCCGGGTTTGCCTCCCAAAAGGCGGAGGTTTATTTGAATATGATTACTTTACCATTTTGGACAAGCATTCAGTGTAAAATAGATTTGAAATGAGGCCTGGTGGAGAGGTTTTACAACTCTCAAGGGTTACTGCAGAATTTGGCAGCATTCTCTTTTACCATGAAATGTTTTTAAGCATATACTCTCTGTGATGCAACATTTGAAAAATACAGGTGAATTCCTTCCTTGGCATGTAAGAAAAAAGGAATAGACAGAGCAACAGTATGGCTAAAACTTTATATGACTGCTCTGCTATGTGATATTTCTTTCCTTTAACATATTTTAAATGTATATTTGATAAAAAAGTTTTAACTGCATACCAAAAAATGAAAAAGGCAATTTATGGGGGTTTTGGAAACATGAACTCAACTACAGTGTGTGGTGTATGCTAAATTCTGAGAGTGATGTCACATTTTTATGGGTAATTTTAGTGCCTATTACTGTACGGGTAAGGTGTTGACATTAAGAGGCACAGTCCAATGGAAAGAGGCATGTGTCTGTCCTTGGGGGGCTTTTGGCCCCTATGATCTACATGTAATATGTGCGCAAAACCCTTTTTTTATGATATTTATTCTGCGGGGTTTTGAAAGCTAAAACTTTACATAGTTAAAATCAACTTTACACTGATATTAGCAGATTGTTTTAAGGCAAAATTTTAGTAACTGCCAGATTTCAGAAGGTGCTGTCTATTTTTTTCAAAGTATGTAGATGAGAAAAATAAAGCCTAAATGCTTCTTATTAATATTTTACTCCAATATGCCCAAAATTAATGGAAATAAAGTCTACAGTGATCTTTCTACTAATAGATAATTCATCTATTTCCATCTGGACAAATACAGACCTGGCAAGGAGATCCTAAATCTTTGAGTTAATGCCACCGACACCCAGAAGATCAGGTCACGTTGTCTCATATACTGGATCGGGACCCATTTTAAATCCAGGCAGGTTTGAGAAAGCTTAGAGGTACACATTTCTGTAGTGACCCTCAGAAACCTGCTGTTATCATGCCTGTTTGGAGACATGTCTGAAAAACTCAGTATATATCTGATAGAAATTCTCCCATTAATATCTTTCCACAAGAGTTTCAACTTGAAAAGTTAAGTGGTATTCAAATGAAATCTGATCAGTATGTTTTACAATTACATCTACCTTGCTGCCTTTATTGGAAATCTCATTAGTACATTTGAGACGTCTGCTTTTTTCACAGTGAGCTGACAACAGCAACTCATATCCATACAATAAAGTCTTTCTCTTTTATTTTCTATTTCAATTTAACACACCTTTATGTTACCATAATTCTTGACTGCATCTTCTCCTATTTCTGTTCTCCAAGAAATAAATTCATTTGACTATTCCTGGCTGTTACATTCCTTTACGTGCAAAAGCTTTCCAGCCTTTGTGAGCTAGATGTATTTCATCAGCACACTCATGCTTTTTCTTTTTTTTCCAAGAACATTACTAAAACCACAATCCAACACTGTGGCAAAGACATTCACTGAAGAACTCCATAGTAACAATTCATTCAGCTTAATCTATTATCTTTTAGTATAATTCATTAGTCTCCATTTAACTGTGTTTATCCAATTTACTTCTTACTAAGCACACATTAATCCTCTAATTGAAAAAACAATTTCTAGGTATACTATCTTTCCCAAATTTGTCAGAATTTTTAGAGAAGCCAACAACACATCATCTATCCTATTTACTTTGTCATGCATATCATCTATCTATTTGCTTTGTCATCTACCCTCTTATCAGAGAAAAATATGAACATAAACACAATCTTATTTTTGATAAATAAATCCAATTTTCAAGTTATCTGTATGCATTTGAATATAATTTCCCTAAAAAATTTATTGTCAAAGTTTACTGGAGTTCAACCCCATTTTTCCAACTAATCCCTGTACACACAGAAACCATGCTATATTTTGCTATACTTTGCTTGTACAAATCCATATTCAAGTGCATGAATTTTCTGAAGTTCCTTATTATAAGACTGAAAAATTCACATAAGAAGTAGTGTTGACATGGTTCTTAATTTTATGTACAGTTACACATTCATTTCAAACTGACATAGTCATATTTATAACCTAAAAGAAAATTGATATAAACTTTCATATACTTCTAATATGTATATGATTTGAATATTCATTGAAATTGTGATTATTTTTCAAAAGATTTTAAATGATATAAATCCTGACTTTTAATATAATTATTCGTGTGAATATGGTCAATTTTCTATGGCTTTTTTACAAAGTCACACATATGCACAGACATCCTGGCTGGGAAATCAAGACTTTCATTAGCATTATATGGAATTCATTAAAAAAAAAAAAAAATACTCCTTAAGAACTGCAACAAAACAGTCAGAATCAGGAAAACCTAAAATATCTGATACCAACTTTACAGTCTACAAAAACCGAGTATAAACCATTATTTCAATGCAGTATTAGTGGCTTTAATGAAGTTACAGTGTTGATAAACCAATCCAAAATGAATGTAAATATGAGCATTAATAACTACATGAGTCGAATGTCATATCTGAAAGTTTTTTTTTTTTATCACAACAGGATATATTTTTATCATAGGCCATGAAAAGAATGAAACTGGTAATTCATTTAAAAAAAAAAAATCATCAGTTTTGTTACCCAGATCAGGGTCTGAATTTATACCAAGGAAGGGATATCATTCCAAGGTAAGAGATGATAGTAAATTTTCTTTATTCCTTCAATTAATAAACATTTAAGAGTTTTGCATTTACCAAAGCAAGTAAGAGCAAGTACAAAGAAACAAAAGCTATTTTTATGATCTAATAAAAAATATTCAGCTTCTGTGAGCCCTGTAAGATTATCATGCAAATCTTCCTTTAACTACAAATGTCAATAGCTTTGCTTACAATGTCTGCCACTTATGTAAACAATGGAAAAGGTAAATGGATTTATGTTTTAATTGTCTTAAATCCAAGGGTGCTTTCCTACTGCCATCTAGACAAAATGGAAAAAAAGTAAAATAATTGATGTAGCTTCACACACTTGACTTTGAAAGACTAATATTGTTACTCAAATAAATAGACCTGAACATCATGTACAGTCATGAAAGTCTCATGCACAAACAGCTCGCCGGGTATTTCAGAGATCTACAGGAAGCCTCCCTGATATTTCCACAGCTCTCCAGTCCCATTACAGATGTCTCAGACCACAAAATCATCCATCCTATGGGGATCGGATCCTCTTCCCTCAAAAGCCAGCAGCATCTCCATGGCTTGAGCAGCACTCACCTTGCCTATGGACACAAGCAGAGAACACAGTGGTTACGGACATGGCCAATTTTTGACGTTGTAATGGATGTAATGGGTTGTGCCTCCAGCATTACAACAACTGGAAGGTGTGTTCTGCTCCTTCAAGCTGAATTTCACTGTAAATCAACACCAAAACAACAAAAGTAAAACATTAGTAACATAATTAATAACATAATTTTAAGTATTGCTATAGCTGGAAAATATTTCACAAGTGTGAGATAAGTATGTCATTTGGTCCCGTAACAAAGATTAAAAGTTTAAGACAATATAGTTTTAATAAGGACTAATCGGTACTTTAACCAAATACTGTAGCACTCCTCTATAACTGAGTTCTCAAACATATTTATTGAAGTTAAGTCTAGAAACCCTGAAAAAAGATAGTAGATGCCGTGCATGTAAGTCATAGATGACATCCTTTTCAGAGAAACTTGGTTTATAAAATAATTAAATTATTTAGTAAATCACACTCAAAGATTGTTACTCATTCTAACTGCCACACAGATTACTACTACCATTGCTCTGGTGTTCACCCCTATTTTGCTTCACAAGAGAATTAATAAAACACTTACTCACACAGTGGAATGCAACACAGAATAAAAATTAAAACCTTCATCAAAGCAGGAAAAAGAGTAGACAGTTCGAGAGAGAAAGAGAGATTAAGAGAACCACAATCAACTATACAGTAACAGTGTTCTCTCTACATAGATTGGATGGTTCATTGAATGGAATGATTCATGGAATTATAATAAAACGTGTAACTTTGAATTACAGTATAGGAATCTTCAAGGTAACACTGGCTTTCTTCAATCAGACGCTTTTCACAGTTTCAGATTATTTTATTGTAATTAATTTTCAAGGATTAGTTAGTGTTTATTTTGAGGCATTTCTAATGCAAGGTATTGTTTGAAACACCAGAAAAATCTTTCAGAAGAGTATTTCGATGATAAATGATACATGTTCATGTGTATAATACTTACCAATACCAATTAGAAAGCTAACCTAATTTAAAAAAAAAATAAGAGGCTTAAATATACAATCACCTGAGTACTTTTAAGTAGCAAAAATTAAAAGTGAGGAATTAAAAAACTCACTTAGATCAAAAAGCGATGATTGTGGTGTGTGATTACTTTGGAAAACTGATACTGATTGGAGCATAAAAATATTACATTTTTCCATATTTTATTCTAATAATGTATATTTTTACAAATTGATTTCAGCTATATAATGATATTTCAATAGTTTTTGTTGGTAGCTAGGATTATCTAAATTTCACAACTCAAGAATTGTTATAAAAAAAGCCATCATATTTACTGCATTTCTGAAGGCAGTGATTGGATTCATTAGTCAATCACGATGGACACATCCAAGTGAACACATCCAAGTAAGATGAACCTTTTTTGATTGCCACAAACTGACAGATCATAAGATGCAAGTCTTCAGTTGTCGTAAGTCATAAGTCTTCAGTAATTAGAGAAATGATTTCTTAATAAATGGATAAAACTATGCAAATGTACTATGCTGCTTCCTAAATACATTTATTTCTTACTGTTAGGACTATGTGTATATAGCATTTAATAGACACAAGAAAAAAGCTGTGTGGACAAAAAAGAAAAACAAAAAAAAATGCTTTGAAGAAAAAAAAATCAAATTTTGATCTAGTCCTGAAGCAGTTATTACAAAATATATTCCAAAATATATTTATAATATATTTACAAAACTTTTTCCCCAATCTCTGCTTATTTACTTGCCAATTGAATATTAATATTTGGATTTTTCCAAATCATTTTGAGTTCTGACCTTGCATCTTCTCAAATGACAAAGGTTACTTTTCCAATTTGTTGTGGTTATATTCAAATCCCTACTAAAATACTCCTCTAATGTACATTCACTGGCTCCAAAAAATGTGTCCATGGATGAGAAAGGAGCCTGATTTGCATCTATCGTGCTATGTCAGTTATAAAACAGGATCACACAAGATCAGCTAACATAACACTGTCCATAACATGGACAGTGACAGAAACTTAAGAGTTGCTTAATTCAAGTCCTTACATTATGCCATGATTGGTACCATGAAAGTACCTAATTTACACATTAGGAAATCTTTCCCCGTGTCATAAAATCCAATTGGGACCAAAAAAAAAAAAAAAAACCAAAATGAGGAAAGAGCCTCAAGTTTAAAGTAAATCATCAACATTTTACCCAAACAGTTAATATTCTGACAATCCTCAGATTAGTGTACCTCAATGTGCCAGTAAACTGTTCTTATGAAACAGTAATAATGTTAAGTGAAGAGCAGGCAAGCTAATAATCCTGCATCCTAAAAAATGATGTGGTTGCTTGACTTCTATCCTCAACATAGAGTCTAATAGGAAAAACAAAACCAGAGTGTTTTAAAGTCTAGATTTCCAGGTACATATTTGCAGATGCTCTCAATTCTAGTTTTAGTATCCAGGTTCAAAGTAATATTTCTGCATTTTTTCTTGCTTTCTAGATGTATTCTATTTCTGTCACCACGATGCTGGATTCCATATTTGCTAGTTATAGTCAGATTGAATTAAAAATAGCTATAATAATAATAATAAAATTATTACAAATCATAGACATGTTTGGTAAACCCTGTTACCACCTCCCACCCTTCTCACATTTCTGTTTTCAGTTGTGAACACCTCGGTTATGCTAACAACTCTACCAAGCAGTAACCACACACAGTTATAATGAAGTAGATCTTGAGAAAGGCCACTGAAGCAATAACCAATATGCAAAATGTTCGGTTAACTGCACCAATGTCATGCACCCCAAAGCAAAGGATCAGCCCAGAACTGCCATCAAACCGTAATATAGACTACTCAGAAGAGTCACAGCTCAAGACGCAATAACTCAACCTCTGATCCACGCTTCTGCTATTACCTTTCCATCCTACCCATTTCATCAAGGAGGAAGAGAGCAATCACCTGCCTCTTCTGGTATATCTCCTCCTTAATTCTAGTGCCTTGTAAAAAAGATTGAAAGCAATCTGTAAAACAGAGTTCGAGTTAGCAAATGCAGAGAATGTTTCATTCACCTATCTTAGACAGAAGTGTTAGAAAGAATAATCACTGCAGACTCCTTAGAAAGTCTTTAAAATGGAGACTTGAGTACATGAACCAAAATCCCCCTAAGGACTTATATACCATCTCCAATTAATTATGTACAGATTATCGAGACTCAAAACTTTAAACATAATTAAGGTGAATCATTATGTATATTTTCAATTTGCTAAGAGGGGAAATTTTTAAATTCTGCTGAACTAGATTACCTGAAAAAAAAGATCACCTATGCCAAGCAAAAAGTCCATGACACTACACAAAATTTAAAAAATCCACACGTACAACTCTACGTGTACGCACTTACTTTATAGTGATCTCGTCTTCCAGATTTGTAAAGATTGGATTCAGAGGAGACTGTAAGACTAAGAAATTGCTGCAAAGGAGTATTTAATTTTGGATCCACTTCAAATTCATGCAACAGACTGTCCTGCAGTTTTCTGCCATAACTTTATTTGTATATTAGTGTTGCTGTTTAGAGCTATGTCAAGATTTGTAATAGCGTAAAGAAAAAGGTCTCCTTTTTAGTGATTTGTATAAAGCCTACAAAATATTCAACAACTTTCTTTTTAAATAATCTCTAGATCTGGAAACATGGCAGACAGCATTTCACAAGACCAGATTTTCTCTTAGGATTTCCAGTTCTTTGTGGTTTTCCCAAACCAAAAATAGAATAAAGAATAACGTTTCTGTATTTTTAAAGAATAAAGTTTCAAATATTTCAGTACTACCGTTGAAACCAGGAAGAGTAGAGCCATGAAAAGAAATCAATAAATACAATAAAAAATAAACCTACAATGAACTTTTCCAAGTAAACAAGGGGTTCAGTTTCAGATTTATGTGAAGCTACAACTTCATTCTGAATCTGCTTTCTAAACTGTCTCTAAAATAAACAACATATAGCATGTACAAGTTTCCAAAAAGAGATACTTAATACACTTAAATACTAACTTACAGAAAGCTGCAAATAACTCACAGAGATGTTCCTAAATGCAGACCCAGCTAAAAATCAAGGAATTCTTAATTAAAATAAAGTATAGTAAAAATCAGGTTCAGGCAGGTCAGATTCACATAAGCATATTTTCAGAAATCAGGATGAATTAGTTGAGATTACCATATCTTTACCTTGGGTAATGTTTGTGAAGATCAAAATTTTTCTACCAGGAGCATTTGGTGTTGATGAAACATTAAATGACAAAGTGTTTAAAAAAAATTCTGTAGGTAGCTTTTAAACACAAATAAAGCAACATAAAATTCAAGCATGAGTTACTTACACAATGCAAATTAGAGATATTGACTGTGAAAAAAAATGTACAAGAATAAGAAGGGCAGTAGAGAAAGTTTAGTATCAAACATATACCTCTAGCACCTGTGAGAAAAAAAAAGTTTAAAATACGCAAACTGAAAAGGATCAGAATCAGTATATTCATTTACTTCTTTGACATACTAAGAGTCTTGCCCATTGGCCTGTTAATTGATGGTTATGCTGCAGTGAAGGTCTCCTTGTGTTCTATGGTACAAAAAGAGGCTCTTTTTTCTCCTGAAACTCTTAGACTGAAGGAAATATATCTCCTGTTTGGTCTTAGTGGAATGTAACAAAAAGTGCTGGCAAGAACGAAGTTATGCCAGGAATTACATCTGTTTAACGGGGTTTTAAAAAGTTGCAGATGCTAAAGTGTTTTGTTATTGTATAGCTGGATTCTGGCAGTAATGTTAAATTTAACAGCTAAATAAAAATGTAAATTGTGTAAAATTGGCATATCCTTCACCATCTGACATAAATGAAATATATAGAAAGCTTTCTTATAAGTGTTTTTCTCCAAAACTTCAGAATGTATTGCAAAGTGTTCTTTTACTCACCACATTGATTTATTTTTAAAAGAAATAAAACTCACTAAAGACACTCCTTTTAGAAATAGTTGTAGAGGAATATGTTCTTATTCAGCTTAATAACCTTAAAAACCTGGAAGGTTTTCTCAAGTTCAACTTTCACATCTCTTTGGCTTAATTTATTTTTCTACTAGAAGAGATAAAGAAACTGATGGGAGATTGTAACATTTGAATTAAGCTGAATGATAAAAACTTAAATTGCATCAGAATTAAGTAGCAGTTCTAATAAACTTTTATATAGCATGACTTCAGTGACAGTCAAGTGCCTAAGCCTTGTCATTCAACCTTGTGTCAATGTGCATTGACAGTTGTTGTTGTTGTAGAGGGCTCTAAAAAATGTTTTTCCACTACGTTGCCATGCCTATTTTTGCTCTTATTAACCTGCCAGCAAGAGATTACAGCTATACTCCATTTCACAGCTTGAGAATTTTGAGGTCTCAAACACACACATCAGGTCAACAAACAAAAAGTAATTTCAAGGTAATACAGCCAATTCAGCATCTAAATTTTGGATGTATTCTAGTATTCTAAATAATATATAATTATGTACCCAAAACCTTTAAAACATGGGTATTAAGGTTTTATTTAGATTTATTAAGTGTTTCAGGAATATTCCTGAAAAGGAATTCTAGGCAATTCGATGCAATAAGTGGCCAGGAAGGACATACTTGGTGACATTTCCTAAAGACCAGAAATAACCTGTTGCAAATTCCAAGGGAAGTGAGTCTAGCATTTAGGATCATTAGAAATTAGGAAAACTATCTCCTGCTTTTACTTAGTGCTTAAGAGCTAAGTTTTACCATCTTATTTCTAACTAACCAACTTCTTTGGTCAGTAATTGTAAGCAAAGGTGTCCTCCTAAGAAGTTAAAGCCTAGGCTATAAGCAAAGAAAATAACTGCTGGCTTAGAATTCCAATTGTGAGATTCTGGATTGAGTTTGAGAAATTATTATCTAACTGCTATTAACTTCTAGCATGGTATTATACCATATCTCGACACATCTCCAAAACTCTGTTCTAGACCACAGGAAGTGATACACCGGTCTCCCATGAGTGAGAATTAAATTCAGTTTGTTATTAAGGATACATCATAAGGGTTTTATTACAGTAGGACTAGCAAGTAGTACAGGAACACAAATAATTACTCTCAGCAAAAAGATCAGACAATCAGTCTGCATGAGGTGATTAAGTGCTCCTGAAATCCAACTTTGCAAAATCATATTTGAAAGCAAGTCCCCTGCAAGGCCTTGGGCACATGCAGAATAATAAATCAGACACCAGATATAGAATAATAATCTTTTTTTAAAAAGTCTTTAGTGGATTTCACAATTTTATTGTATCACAGTCAAGAATCCAATGAAAGTTCCTTACACTAGGAAGACAATTTCCTCTGACTATTGTTAATCATTCCTGAAGAATATTTTAGAAGTCAGCTTCTACAGCAATAGTAATACGGTATCATATCAGCCATAGCTTGAGGCAGGTGGCTATTTCAAGGTTGATAAAACATTTGCAATTCTCTCCTAATTTTGTAATTGGCTTATTTTCAAAATGTCATTCTAAGATGCTGCCAAATGCTTTGAAATCCAACCATCCACAATATAAATAAGTTCATTTTTCCCTTAATAGCTGACAAACTAATCATCAGAGTAATTCATAAAAACACTTGGAAGAGTAAGTTGGACTTGAATGTTTAAAATAAAATTTGAAACACAGACAAGCTTGATCCAAAAATAATCTTTTAATAATAATATTTTTTTTGCTACAGTCTACTGACTTTTACCAGGCCTGGTCTTGAGATTGTACAGTATGGTTCTCCTGAATGTTTTAAACCGACTTGTTGTGGCAATGCTCAAGCAGAAGAAGGCAGCATACAGAATGTGGAAAAAAGGACAAGTCCCCTGGGAAAAATACAGGAGCGTAGTCAGGGAATGCAGAGTTATGACAAGGAAAGCTAAGGCGCATTTGAAGTGTAAGATAGCGAGGGAAGTCAAGAATAACAAGAAAAACTTTTTCAAATACATAAAGAACAAAAGGAAGACTAGGGGAAATGTGGGTTCCCTAGTGAACGGGATGGGCACCCTGGTCACAAACAACACAGAAAAAGCAGAGTTGCTGAATGCCTTCTTCGCTTCTGTGTTTACCAAGGGCAGTCCTTTAGGGTCCCTGGCCCTAGAGACGAGAGAAGGAGCCGGGAGAGAGGAAGTCTTGCCCTGGGTAGAGGAAGATTGGGTAAGAGATCTCCTGAGGAACCTCGATACCCACAGATCCATGGGCCCTGATGGGATGCACCCGAGAGTGCTGCGGGAGCTGGCGGACGTCATAGCCAAGCCGCTCTCCATCA
>JAWLRI010000017.1:374533-384614 GCA_034781795.1 Crypturellus tataupa | reverse complement strand
GTGACAGAACAAGAGGAAATGGCCACAAACTTAAACATCAAAAGTTCCACAGGAACTTAAGGAAAAATTTTCTGACATTGAGGGTGATAGAGCACTGGAACGGGCTGCCCAGAGAGTTTGTGTCCCTGGAGATCTTCCAAGACCCGCTTAGATGCAGCCCTGTGCCACATGCTCTGGGTGGCCCTGCATGTGCAGGGAGGTTGGACTAGATTACCTCTAGAGGTCCCTTCCAACCTTAGGCGTTCTATGATTCTATGATTCTATGAATTCATCATAGAACTCAGAAGGACAAGTCACGTTGTAGCTCTTCTACAAAGAAACACTTTCCAAGGTTCCTCCTAAATCTTAATGAATATATTGATATAGAGCATCTTTTTCCTATGCCATCTACTTTTTCTGGTTTAGGCTCCCACATGACTTCTAAAATTTTCAAATGATGAAAAGCTCCATAATCAGTTGCTGACATGTTCTTCTTTTTTGTTGTTTTCATGCAGGTCCTACAAATACTCCAGTACAAAAAATATTGCCAATGCCACTTCTGTTTCACCACCAAATCACAAATAAGACTACTGCATCATAGAATCATAGAATGCCTAAGGTTGGAAGGGACCTCTAGAGATCATCTAGTCTAACCCCCTGCAGACCCAGGGTCACCTAGAGCATGTGACACAGGACCACATCCAAGCAGGTTTTGAAGATTGCCAGGAAAGGAGACTCCACAACCTCTCTTGGCAGTGCATTTGTGTATTAAGGGAAAGTAGTGAGGACTGAAACTATTATCAGCTTTTTAAATTACAATAGGGTGATGAGTGTGTAAGAGACTTGCTCAAGAACTTATAGAAAAATAGAGCTTAACAGAAGTTATGGCATTACAGAGGCTTGCTTGAGGTGAGAGACCACTTCCAGGATGGTTGGTATATGTGGAATCTACTTCTCCATGATTCTCTTGGCAACACAGTCTGCCCTCCTTGCACATACTAATAAGAGTAAACAAAGAGTGAGACAGAACAGAGACACCATGGCCAAAATTTGTTGGCTTCCCTGTGGAGGGGACACATCCCTGTGGATGGTGCTGTGCAGAGTGAAGATACCACAGCTAGACTCTGTTAAACTCCCTGCAGTGGTGGTACTGCGCAGCTGATAAGTCACATAGTGTAATGTCTGGTGCTGGGTCAACAATGGTGGCTGATCAGTTCCTTCCAATAGACTTTGCTCAAACTCTCCTCCTTCTAATCTCATAATACCAATACACAACCCCATCCCAGAAGTTACCCGCTTCCAAGGGACAATTACTCCTCATTGAGCATGTTCTCTAGAGTTTCGATCTAGAATGGGCTAAGAATTAGGAAGGATGAATGTGACTGTAAGAACGGAGGAAGAGGAACTAAGGAAGAAGGAAGAGGAGAGTGGGAAGATTTGATCTTAACTTCTGGATCAGTCGACAGGCTGACCTCCTTTCCTCCCCTTGGGTCAGGACACTGCCTGACGTGACACCTCAAGATCGAGAGCCTTCTCTCACCTTCTGGGTAAGTGATGACTGCACATTTGTACTCTAGGCACTAGGTAGCACACTATAGTACAGAATTTCCTATACTGACATCCAAAACCTGTTTTCTAAATGTTGCATTTGAGTAAATTGTGCTATTCGTGAACCTGACCACTTGTTTTGAAGGCAATTGGATCTAAAGTTGACAGACTGTTGGTGGTTCTGATACTGCCAGAGTCAAGTTTATAGCTGATCACACTATTTGAGAACTCAATTCGCTTCTAGGAAAACAATCAGACTGACGGTCAGCAGACTGTCAGTGAATCTGATACTGCCAGAGTTGGGTGTATAGCTGCCACAGTATTTGGTATCCCTATTAAGAGATGAGTCTAGCTGCTCCCAGTCCCTCTAACCTTTGAGCATCAGCTGGAATGCATCTCTTGTCAAATTTGAATCCCCTCATCAAACTGCAGAAGAGTGAAAGTTAGAAGTTATGCCTTGGTTGATATCAGTAAAAGATCTTTTAACTTACAAATATTGACTAGGTTCCTAGGAAGGTCACATGACCCCTAGGGTTGTATGACAAACAAATTAACTGAGCTCCTGGTTTATTTTATCTTGTTAATAGTACATTCTTCCCTATAGTTTATATTAACTATTTTCCTTCATCCACTTCAGCAGGGTAAGTTCATCTATCTTTCCATAACTTCTTTTCAAATTAATTTTAAGAGACTATCTAGGATAACTCCATCTGACCCTAGAAATTCAGGTAGAGAGCACCATTCTTTTCTAGGGAGTGAACCAGATGGGAAGGGGAGACTTGAGGAAGAAAAAAGAGCAGTGTTAATAATGTTTCTTTCATATAAAACACCAGGAGAAAGAAGCAGACATTCAGACTGTCTTAGCATACCATTCTTCTAAAATTACTTTAGATTATGTGTGATATAATTCCTTCTAAATATTTGCATTCTTCCCATGAATGAAGCTGGATTTTTGTCCTATTTTGGTATATCTGACATCAGTTCCTCACTTATTTTGGTCACTTCATCCAATCAAAGAAACATCCTAGAAGAACATGGAAGATTATTAACTACAGCATATCTCCTAGATCAGGAGACTTCATATCTGATTTCTGGAGGAAAACCTTCCATTTTAGTATTAGATTTAGAGCCACAAAGGACACAAATATATGGAGCTGATAGCTAATCATCAAAACTCTTTCTCTCTCTCTGTATGCCTCCCAAACAAAAGTACCAGCAATGTTCTAATTTCTCATTGCATTCTGTCTCTGAAATAAATATATATGTATATATTTCCCTAAAAGACAAGATTTTCCATAAATATGCATTTATTCTTTTATCCACTTTTTTTTTTTTTTTTTTTTTGCATCCAAGCTTAGGTACCTTCACAAATATTAGACATCCCAGTTACAGAAAATTTAAGCTGGCAGAAACCAAGTTTCTCCAAGTGAACTCTCACCCCTTCTCTTATGTAGAATTTCCATGGGAGAACAAAGTTAACCTCTCTGTTAACCCGTCTGCCTTTCATACTCACTCTCATAGAGTGGTAAATTCTCTCTCAAGCATAACAAATGATACAAACAGTCCATACATTCAGGAGAAAACTCTTCATCTCTCCTCTTCTTGGGTAGGTTTGAAATACAACCTAACTCCTTTTTCATATCTAATATCATCACAACAGTTAGAGGTCATAATGCCCTAATTTCAGCATATTGTCAAAGTATCCTTCAGTAAAGAGGTAGCAAAGCTGAGATAACAAAAATCAAATGATCTTCAGTTTCAAGAGACAAAAGCAAATAAGACCATGTCACTGATACAGTCTCACTAATCAGTATATTCCCTGAACCAGTAGGTTAAAGTAGCAATTCATCTGTATTTTCTAACTCTGTAACAACCTTCCTTCCTTCTATGGTCCTCACTATACAAACAAATAATGTTTGACAGATATGCTGAGAGGATAATATCACGAGGAAAATATATATTTGATATTACACAATGTGCAAATAACAATGTGCAAGTCTGTTCTCTGTCTACCAAACAGAAGATTGTATGCACCAGGCAATGACTACACAAAATACCATTCACTACTGAGAAGATATGCTACTTTTCATTTAGCTTATCTGGCAGAGTTTCTTTAAGTGATACAAGAAGGTTGCAAGTTGGGAGCTGTAGACCTCAGAGGGGGGCTGTATGAACAGAGGGGTTGCTTCTTCAGAACTATGCTCAGTAAGAATTCCCAGCTTAGGGGACAGAGCATGAGGCACATCATTCACAAGGAGTTACGTTGCAGAGCCAGTTTACAATGCACCCTCTTTACACTTCTACTCTTGTCCATATCCACAATCTCGCTTCCACTGAGAAACCTGCAAAGCTCCTCATACCTGCTATGCTATGGCTATAGTGCCAAGTGGTCATGCTGACAGTGCAAGAACTAACATACAGCATAAGAAACACCTTTCAGATAATTCTGGGAACAACTTTTGTAAATTCTCCCATTTGCCTTTTTTTTTTCTCCCTCATAAACTATTCAGATGCCCTTGCAAAGCATTCAGCTTTCCAACTAAACCTTTGTACCTTTCAAAATTTTTACTTTTTAAATATTTACTATTTACAACAACACAAAAATTCTCAAAATCAACCTTAAAATGGAAAAGGAAATAAGGAAAAACAGTGATGACAAGCTTAACAGTAAAGGACTCTGAAAATCTCAAATGCTTGTCCAAGAGTGGAATGTAATTGAATATGCCCTATGCATCATTATTTTGTATGTAATAAATTCATTAATGTTTGGTATTCTGATAAAAGCTGTTGTCATAATACTTCCACCAAAAGCAGATGCACAAAGCACCCTCAATCTTGAGAGATAGTTTATGTTTGTGTCCTTTCCAGCACAAATTTGGAGATTCAATTTCAGTTTTGGCTAAGCTTCTAAAACTTGTGAGAGCTTATCCAGACTTAACTTCTGATGCTAATCCATTGCTAATTTGTCTCATTAAGCTCTTGCTTTAAGAAGTAGCAGGAGCACTGAATACAGTAACAGTTGCAATACTAATACCAGATGTACCATAAGCTTTCTTCTACCATTGTGCAGTTTCAGTGCAAGGATTCTGAATATCACAGGGGAAAATTGCTTTCCTGCGTTGATAAAGATTGCTTTGCATTTTTTTGTCATTGTCACGTTTTTTTTTTAGCTAATATGAACTGCAAAACAGAAGTTTAATTTTAAAATAAATGTATCTTTCATATGATATATAAAAAAGACTCACTTTTGTAAAAGTGAAATTAAGCCTGGATGATGGTTATGTGTGGGTAAATGCAATAGGTATGGGCAATTTATGTTTTTCACTTTTGTGATATTCCCATCTTGTAGCTCATTATCACTTCAGTACTTTGTGGAAGCAAGGACGATGAAATGAAAGATCTCTTGAAGGAAAAAGTCTCTTCCAAATAAATGGAACCACCACAAAATAAGGCAGGACAATATGGTTTCACAGAAGCTAACTTTGCATTTAACATAATAACCCTCACAGACTATAGTCACTTAAATAACTAATAGAGAGCCAAAGTCTGACCTGAGCCGGTTGGAAGGAACGCTTTGCTGCTTCACCTGGCTTCAGCCACAATGCTCAACACACAAAGCTCAGCAAAAGCTCTAGAAATGCCTCTTTTTTAACACGCAGACTCACATAACACAAATGCTTTGAAGCAGCACAACAGACCAACGATTTTGTGAGAAAGTACCATTTCATCTCATATTTCTTTTCTATCATGCTGCTTAAAAACTCTTCCTCTGTATTTCATGTGTTCTACTTACAGAGTTATTTAAAAATGAACAGAGAAGCATAAGATAATGTATATGTGCTGCAGCTGGTCAAAATGGGTTTTTAAATTTCAGAGAGAGCGCAGAGAGGGAGGATATGAGTTCTCGTACAGTGTATGCAATCCAGCCAGCACTAAGCCTTTCTTAACTTGCTCTCCCTTTAAAGCAGCCCTCGCACAGATTTCCACTGGAAATGGCTGACATCCGCAGATTGTTCCAACTCTGCTCCAACACAGGTCTTAGAGAGGGATCCAACAGGTGAAAGTACTCTGCCCTCAACTAGTAAGCCTCCAGTGCTTCCTTGCTAACTCCTTAACAACTGCTGCTTTGTGCTTCGGACAGAGCAACCATATCAGAAGTAATCAAGAAATAGTGAGGGAAAGTAAGTTTTAACCTAGACATCTTCCTCAACTGCTGGTCATTTGTAAGTTGGATTGGTCTTGCCCCTTATACCTCTTGTTGCAGTGTGACTGCCCCTATTCTGCCTAGCAGATGCTTGCACCATTTCTACGTGTTTTACCTCCTGTTCCACAAGAAGTAAGAGCAGAAAAAAAAGGCGAGCAAGGCCTTATTCGAGCCTCACCACTCTCTCCAAAAGGGGCTAAATCAATGCACTTAATGTGCTTTTTTTATTATTTTTTTTCTTCTCCCCAGAGGGTGCTCAAGTACTGAGAACACACAGCTAAAAATTTCACACATCTATGGGTCTGACTGTGGCAGATCAGCTGCAACAATGTCCAATTCATGCCCAGACAGGTGCTGAGTGGTGGCAAGTTTTTAGGCCAGAGAAATGTTTTCCTTGGCACTTACCCTTGCATTCCTGATTACATCCAGCACATTTTCATTTGAGACAGAACAATAACATGTTGCATCAAGCAGCCAGCCAGCTAGCCATGAAGGGCTGGCATTTACTGGGAAAGCAGAACAATTTTATCACATAACCCCGGCTCCTACAGTCCAAGCATAGCTGGAAGAGGGAAACTGAACTGCTCTCTTGCCTCTCCCGATAATTAAGCATTTACCACATTTGTCCTTACAGAAGGAATCTGCAGGGAGGATGCAAAGGTGAACTCTGCAATATCAATGGAGGTAACACGTCAAGAGTTAAAGATGTCGGGCCAATTCCAGAGTGTTCATCTTAATGCAAGTTTAAAGATGTGCTTTCAAAAATCATATAGTCCACAGCTGGAACAGACTGCTAATCAGTGTCAGAGCCAAGATTATACCTCAGAATGTCCAGTTCCCAGTTCTGTGTTCAGGAGAATATTTGCTGTCTCGTTCATGTAGATTTTCCATCCCGGTTACATTGATAGGCAAATGCTGCAAATGTTCTGCAAATATTTAAGACTGGGGGAACCTCCTGGGTAGAAACAAAATCCTGAAGCATCACTCTGAAAACTATGCAGTAGATTCATCACTCAGGAATCCCAAAATTAAATTTCATGAATAAGATATTTATCCACTTGGAGAACACTTCCTCTGGGCTCTGTAAATATGAAACGAAACGTGGCATTTTAGCTGCAAGAGGAAATAATCTAACCCATTTCCCCCCCAAAAAATGTCATGTATTCACAACATATCTTCAAGAGTCTCAGACAAGACTTTGAAGAAGAAAAAAAAAAAAAAAAAAAAAAAAAAACCACACCACCGAAAGACTAAAAAATAAAAAGTTCCTATTTCATGCTGCTGCTGCTGGTTCAGCTAACTGGTGGAAAATCATTAAGTCTGACTACTTTTCGCATTCTTGTGTCCAGCACCAGAAACCTCATCATTTAAGTTCTATTAAGAAGTTTTGACACTTTTTAAAAGGAAAGCTTAGAAATTTGAGGATTCTGTAGTCTAATGCCACAAAATCAATTAACATCAGAGGTTGTAAGGTTTCTCAGCATACATAGCAGCTCTTTAGTTGGTAGAAAAAATCAAAATGAAATGGTTATAAAGAACATACTAACTGCAGTGTAACCTATCAGTGATTTTTGGGAAAAAGATCCACAATAGAAGTGGGTAGAAAAAAGTCTTTATGAATTCACCAGAGTTAAAAAGGCGCTGGGTAATTACACTAAAATCCTTCTGGCCTTTAAACTATACAAAATGGTAGAACGTGAACTTGAACCAACATGACTTTTTCTTTTATATTTTTGTCAGGAAAATAGGCAAATAAGCTCAATACTCACTGGACAAGCGCAATCCATTCTGCATCATGTAGTGAATCAAGGTAGCAGCCCAGCACCTTACTCACTCCCTCTGTTGCCTTTCAGTCCCATCATATGCCAGCAGGACATTCACTAGAACCATTTACAGTTCCTCATTCACTAGAACTATTTACAGTGCAAACCTCGTTCTTTCTGAATAGCACCAATATGACTCCTATTTATTTCTACAGAGGACTTCTCCTTGACCAGACCTTCCTATGGAATTAATCGTATTGAATTCTGTGCTTCCTCTGTGACAAAAAATATTATACAATAGGACAAAACTTTACCTTCTAAGCATTGCAAAAACAGTTGCCTGTGAAATAAACATAGTATAGCTGCCTAGGAATTAATGTAATGGGCTGAAAATACTTCTCCAGTTATAGGAATTTTTCCAATCTAACCATTGATCTAAATGTCAGCTTCCCTCCCTTCCCTTCCCCCTTCCCTCAGAGAAATAATCTAATCAAAACTGGACTATAAGATATACATGTCCCCTACACTTTAGTGAGTCCATAACTAGCTTTTGCAGTTAACTATGCAGCCACCAAAAATGTTTCTGAAAATTGCCAGGTGAACAATCTAATCTTGTATCAAGAACTATTTTTTTTCCTAATAAACAAGTAGTTTACAACTTCTCTTTGCAGCAAATGTCTTTCTCCATAGTCATCCTAGTACAGAACAAGGGCAATACCAAAATGCCCAACAATCTTGTTGCATAAGGCTTGTTTTCTGAGGCAATACAAGGCAACTTTAAAAGATCATTTAAGTTGTATATAGAGGAACACAAAGCACACAGGAAAGAAGTAACCAGCAGTGACTTTTAAGAGATTACATATTCTTGTCTATAACCTATTCTTTTCTTTCGGCACTGTCATTGATCGCTTTTAGCTGGGTTAAGTATGCAACTTGTTGACTGAAAGCATCTGTATATATCCAAATTAATCCATATCATACAATTTACAGCCAAAATTCGCATTTGCCAGTTTGAATCCAGGAGTTTGAGACCATCCGTAATTGGAACACTGTGAATGTATGAAGCTACTTTTCAGGATAACCAAAAAAATCATCTCAACATCAACTTTGGATGATTTTCAACCACAGACTAAGAACAGCCAAAAAAGCTTTGGTCAGGAAGTTCCTGTGAGCAGGTCAAGGACCAGAGAAAGAGTTCAGAAAGGCTGATACAAATGTGAAGGTTAGCTGACAGAGCTTTGAAGATATCCAGCAAGACCATATGGTTGGCTTGTAAGATTCAGAACACAAATAAATAATTTTCTATTTAAAAAGCAAGTCTTGGAAGAAAACTCTGTATAGAGTTTGGGTTCCAATATATCTTTTATAGTTCACAGCATGTCATTCTGAGGTCCTGTTGACAGTATTATCTACATCTGACAGCCTTAGTAACAAGAATTCCTTCCAACTTCTCAAACTTTTGTCCAGTAAAGAAAATGTAGCCCAGTATGTGCTAGATAAAAATGATGTTTAACAAAAAAATTAAGTCATGGAGAAATGTTGAGACCCTAAATATAGTTCTTCCAGGCTCCTGCATTTAATGAAATCTATTTCTTCTTTGGATTTTTCTAAATTAGTACTAAAAAGGAAACATTTTTCCTTCTCTTCATATGCACAATGGTTTTAAACTCCACAAACAGTCCAGGATATTGCAACATCAGCACTTATTGTACCTGTTCTTTCACTGCAGTAATTTCCTCACCATATTGTGAGGGCATTCATAATTAAGAGATTTATGTGTATCAATCAAATCATGAGTCAGCAGAGTCAAAACCTCCATTTTCACATTGAGCTCTCAATGCTGCAGGATGAGTCCCTGGAGGGCTGCAGAGGATGAGCATGTGTCTACAGAAGGAGCTCCATTTTTCTGTTCATCCTTCTGGAAGCCAAAGTGAATGTGCAGGGAAAAAAACAAAGAGCAGAAAGCACAGCAATAGAAGCTGCTGCAAAGGTTATCCCTTTGCTTTCACAATAGGCTTTGAGGATTTGAATTGTGTTCCCCCACTGAAGAAAAACAGAAAAAAATGAATGTTTTCACAAACAGAATTGCATCAAATGTTTATGGTTTGAGAAAACAGCATTCTTTGCCCAAAATATTTCTATTGGCAGAACTGGCAGTGGCAGTATGTGAAAATAAAGAAATAAATTATTTCTTTTCAGGAACAGGTAATGAGCAGGGCAGAAACTATCACTATCTGAATCACAGTTTTCATTTCTCAGAACTTGTTCTCAGAAATACAGAAAGTAAAAAACATTTTACCCAAGTATGCAAAATTTAGAAGTTATATGTTATTCAAATGAGAATGAAAGCATTACCATGTGTTTATGTTCCAATTCTCTTCATTCATCTTAATACACCCTGTAGCCATCTACCTGTATGATACACTTATTTTCAAAATTGAACAACTAAGCGAATTCAGGCTATAGAAAAGGTCAAAAAATGTCAGGTCAATTTGAAACTACCTCCCCAGTCTTTTTTCTTTCTTTCTTTCTTTCTTTCTTTCTTTCTTTCTTTCTTTCTTTCTTTCTTTCTTTCTTTCTTTCTTTC
>JAWLRI010000017.1:324263-368378 GCA_034781795.1 Crypturellus tataupa | reverse complement strand
AGAAAGAAAGAAAGAAAGAAAGAAAGAAAGAAAGAAAGAAAGAAAGAAAGAAAGAAAGAAAGAAAGAAAGAAAGGATGTCAGAGAAAAGTCAGGGGAATCACCACACCAAATTCATGTACCCTTTAATTCCTGACAGTCCTTTAATCAGGACAGTCCCTGAAAAATATTAAATATGATAATACAAATATACAGGAGTGAGAAATAATCACAATATTGTAAAGCAGGAGAGTGACTGAGCACTGATTTTTTCAGATTAAGGTCTGTTCTGTGTTAAGCCTGTGCACACAGAGGGAGATACAATAAGAGGTGCAAACTGACCTTGTCAAGTATTAATAATTAAAAATAAATAAATAAATGAAATCGGGGGGCACCAGCATCAAAAGTGCCTCGAACATGCTAAGGTGATCACTGCAGCCACTGCATGTTCTACTTCTATCAGCATGTCATATTGGTAAAATTCAACGTATGACTCCTGCTAAAACAGATAATGCCTTAAATTTCCAAAGCTCATTTTGGATTATCAAATTAGAATATCCTGCAGCATCTCTATGACATTTATGCAGTTTTAGAAATTTCCGCTCTTTTTTCACCATGGTAAATTGCAGAAAACACCAGTACTAAGCTCGCTTGTCAAAAGAAAAAAAAATCTTGGTTCATTTTTTTTTCTTATTAGTCACAGAAAATAAACCTTAAAATTCTTTAACGTAAATTAATGAAAGATATTATTTTGGAATTTAACTTTAAACAACCCTCAGAAAATACAGGCCTAACCAGTATCAGCAATCTTGTTGACTAGAGGTGGGACAGAGAATCAGGAAATATGTCTTACCATGCTAAACCTGCTAATCTGAATTTATTAGCACCTCATATATCTTTAAAAGTATTTGCATTAAAATTTCCCTTGAAAGCCAGTATTACCATTTGGTCTTCTTTGTAGTACAAACACATTCAAAATTCTAAAGTCAAATTTCAATCAAAACAGGTGTGGACTGATGAAAAAAAATGAATGCAGACAATGGATACACTTTTTACATATGAACTGTTCAAAGCCCAGCCTAATATTTAACTATTTTGACTTAAATCTCTAAGCAGAGTGTTTGAGTAGCTAGATCTATATTTTGAAGCTGCACACTAAAATACTGAAAGCCACATACATTTCTGATTTCCTGGTGAATAGGAGCACTCTGTGTATTTAGAAATCAGGAGATGAGAAAAAGAAAGAGAAGAGAGAAAACCTGCACTAATACAAAAGGAAAAAAGCAGCTTTTCAATAATGCCATATTATTGGCATGATACTCAACACAACAATGTGGAAAACCATGTATTGCTGCATTTTCTTACATTTTTGATGTTGATTTTAATAAGGAAAACTGAAGAAAATATCATGGGTCCTTACAGCACAGTGTAGTATTACAGGAAGTATTCTGACATATGGGTCCATGGTAACATTTTGATACCTAAACAAGGACAGTATATTCTAACTTTGCTAGATACAAGAGTGTTTTCATGTCTAGAATAAAAAGACAGGAGTTCTCATTAGTCATTAAAATTTCCTTAAACTTGTCTAGGAAGGAAAGTCTTGATCATGATATTCGGAATATTTCTAACACTAGGTAGAGTAGCAACAATATTATGGAATTTGGCTTTATATTTCCTGGTTTTCTTAAATTAAAGCCAGGCACAGAACAGTTATGCCATGACTCAGTGTCCTCAGAGCAAGCACAGAAATTATAAAACATATGATTATACAGCTGGGACTATATTTCACACAGGTGAAAGGCTAAGAAAAAGTTCATTTCCATATATTAACATGCTAAACAAAAAAGCAGAAAGCATACATGTACTGGGAAATGGAAAAACATGCCAGAATGCTTGGCAGAGTTCTGGATAAAATTCCTTTATAATATTCTGGGCATTAATTATTCTGGGAATAATTCTGGGCATTAGAGTTATCTTTCTGTTACCAGAAACAAAATCAGCATCAAAGCAGACGTGTAAGTGAAACCCCTCCAAAATTTTAACTCTCTAGAAAAGAAATCTATACATACTCATAAGATATTGATGAGATACTTCAGCTTTAGCTATCTACCTATTTAATCTTTATATGTATGGAATGGATCTCTACACTTCAAGGATGGTTAAGGATATTCGAGTAATATTTTAGACTACTCCATTCTGCAATGCAAAATACAAGTACTAAAAATAACTATAATCTGGGGTATAATAACATTACTTTGTTCCTCACTGCCTACAACCAGAGGCTTTGGAAGTATTCACAGATATTAAACTTAGGGCTTAGCTTTAATAAGTCATTTTGCTGAATCGGGACTTCAGCAAAGTAAGGTAGAATTTTCAAAAATGCTTAAGACACACAAATGGCATTGATTTTGGCACTTGAAAATTGTACACTGAAGTCCCTTAGGCATTTTTGAAATCCACCTCTTTAAGCTATGCAATTCTTGTTTCCCCTGCTCTCTTTTCCTTCAGGACATGCATCAGATAGAATTAGTTTATTTCTAATATGCTACACTTAGTGGGAGAGATATTTTAAGACTGACAAGCTTTTATTTTATTTCATCATTTATTTATTATTTTTTTTTTAATATATAGGGAGATAAATTTACATTGAAACATAGCATGTTTTCATTCTAGTATGTATGGAATGTTCTACATATATTACCAGAAAAAGAGTACTGGCAATTAATTGTTCTACATGAACAAAATATTATGGGAAGAGATTAACTTATAAAAACAGAGATACCTACTATCTACTGTTGCTGTCATCCTAATTTTCAGGTTGCCCAATGCAAGTATTCAGCAACTTTGAAGTAAACAGTGAAAGATTTATAAGGGCCATTCCTCTTTAGAAGTAATGTAAATTCAAGTAAAGTCTATAGGTCTTTTAAAACTTCTCATTCACATATTGCTAATAAATGTTATCTTTCCCTTATTATTTTAACTTCATTACAGTTATTTCAAAGATATAATAATGTGATTGAGCATAGAAGTTGATGGCCATGGTATGTTGCCAATTCTCTGACCAAACCATACCCCACTTGTAATTTATATCACAGTTTATGTCTATCCTGGTCTTGGCCCAGTAAAGCCTACATCCTCTAGGTTGTATCTGGCTCAGAAAATAAAGAGGCACTTGACTTTACTACTAGAGGAGGCAATAGAGGGGCATACAATTGAAAAAATAGGCCTGCTGTTCAAGCATTTACTCGGATCTCAGGAATTCCAGCCTTCTCCTACAGACTTCCTATGAAATATCAGGAAGCTCGCACGATCTCTCTTAAATCTTTCTTCGAGATCAAGTTAAATAGGTCTTAAAATCCAAGAATTCTCCACTTTCTCCCATACCATTCTGAAAAAAGAAAATCAGAGCTTGGGGACAAAAAAAAATGCTTCTCATAAAATATAGACTGTTTTTTTAGCTTCCCTTTATCCTTTAAGAGTAGTATTAAAGTTTTTAGGTTCAAAGGTTCAGCCCTTTTTCTCCTCCTTTTAAATAGTGCACTTCAGATTTTCCCTTCCAGCGAGGATAGCAGAAAGGAATGTCTGAATACCCTCAAAAAAGGCTATTCTAGTGTAATTTTCCAACTCAGTCATATCCAAGAATTACTGGAAAACTCATGAGAGCCTTGTTCTTGATAAGTTTCCTACCAAATTTCCAAATAAAAAGTTTCCAATGAGTTTGGATTAATTTGGGATTAATAGTGATATTTGTCTAAAGGCATTTTCAAATCTCTGGGCAATTTTGAAATCAAAACTAGAGCTTTTTGGGAATCAAGTAAGTAAATAAGCTGATATTCTCAATACCAGCTAATTAACATTACATACATGCGAGCAGATATTTTTGTTAAATCAAGTATATTTTTATGTCATTCTACATCAAATCATACGGCTGAAATAAACAAAAAAATACTTATTTAGCTATTTTGGGGGAACATTTTTGTTTGTTTCTAAGTTCTGTAACTTGGCATTCGGTCCTACCCTGAGCTAGCTTTTTTTCAGGTATCTTTAAAGTAATGGACTGTTTCCTCTATTATTTACACTTTCAAGACATAATGGTCTCTACTTTGATAATTTAATAATTGATTACATAGCTGTTCTGGTAGCCAAGCTTTCTGACCAATGTAGTTTTAACACTTTACACTCCTGTAAACATAGCATATAGCCAGGTAGTGTTAAAAATAATAAATAAATGAATCAGTCAGCTAAATCTTAAGTGCATTAGTAGGACTTCAAGAAGCTCTGCAGAACAAACTGAGGAAATTCCAGTAGGTAGATAAAGCACTGAAGTGGAAATAAAATACACAGGTATACACAGGCATGTGTATGTATACACATACATATGCATACTGAAAAAAAGATAAAATTACTTATTGCAAGGACTTAGGAACTATCAGTAGTAGCAAAGTCAAGTTATTTTACTTACACAACTTAGTCCAACTATTACCCAACTGCTAGTTCAACTGCATTTACTTATATTTTAATCCATAATAAAAATAAGCAGCTGGGACACATGAAAAATGGAGACAGATATTTTATTACCAGCAAAAAAGGAGAGATCAAATGATCTTCAAATGAAGTGTGTTAATAGGCACATCTGCTTTACTGCCATTCTAGTTTAAGAAAAGTGTTTCAAAGCCATATCCCTTGTCCCCCATTTTCAGTTCACAATTTAAGTGTTATTATAGCATCTAATTATATGCGTAATTCATTAAGTTTCCCTTGTGCCAATGTTACTATACTATAAATCTACTAGCTAGGCAGATTTTAGTCTGTTGGGTCTCTCTTACAACATCTCCAAGTTCTTATTCTAAGGCATTCTATTATCTGACCTAACGTAAATTCCTTTAGGATTTATTTTGTTCAGGAAAAAAAGAAAACACTTTCAGAAATACATCAAAAGTATAAGTACAAAATCAGAAAGAACAACTAGCATAGAACAAATGGAAGAAAGGCAGTGAAAACAAAGAAGTAATCAGAATTTGGTCAGTGTACTGAGAACTTCTGCGGAAATCGCACATGAGTATCACCACAGATATTATATCTTTGGTTCCATCTACTGGTCTTACACCTTATTACAATTTCACATGGGAGCATATCACACAGGAGAGCTAAACAGCTTTTAGAAATAACACACATGTATGTTAGTGATTAAATGACAAAAAGTGACTTATCTTAACCATCATTTCTGGAGGGAATTTGATATTTGGGGATTTCCTGAAGCAACCTCTAGTTCACACAACTACTACATACATAGGATTTCTTGAAGCCACTAGCTGCACTGAATGCAACAAATTCTCTTGTCTCCAGTGCCCTTGCAGCTCTCACTCACACTACAATTTATCTACAGTATGCTCTAGCACACTATTTCTATCTCATTTTTAACTCAGGTTAAACCACCATAGGCTTTATACTCCTGCAAGAGACTCTTGTGGATTGTGTTTGTCTCAACACTGCTGACACACCATTTACCTGGACAATGCCCTGGTATCTTGTCTCTGGGAAGACCAGCTCAAGACCCAAACAAGGACACTATCTCTCCCCATTTACACTTCTTAACCCTGGTATCTTATCTCTGGGAAGACTGTAATATCACCTATCTACCTGGCTTAGCCATGCTGTCTCTTGGAAGATCATCTCAAGACCTGACTCAGCAGTGCCCACCAGAGCAGCTCGCATTCCAATCGGGTGAAAAGGAACATCAAAGCACCCCACACATATGATGCAAACAACATGTACCAGAAAACTTCAAGAAAGTGGGAGGACTCTTTGACAAAGGGGACATAAAAGGAGCATGTATTCCTCCCCCCAGGGGTGCGCAGAACATCACCTGCACCTGCGTGCACGGCCTTCTGTCCCTGAAGATCACCTGCACCGAGACACCTGCACATGCACCGAAGAGGAGCCAGCGGCACCTAAGCAGACTGGTGGTGGTGGTTACTATAATCTTCTTGCATCTCTCCCGCTTGGTTGCTTATTTTTCTTTCTTTTTCCCTTCTTCTTCTCTCTGTCATATTTGCGCTTATGAGAATAAAGCTAAAACAAGGTTGTATGGCATTTGACCCTGTTTGTATCTTAATCTCGCTCTTGAGATTGTATCAAAACCTCCCTGACACTGGATCGGGACAACACCATCAGTTTTAAGCATGTTCTCAAAAGCAAGAGCAATGGTGAGGAAGTGACTTTCGACCCATTCGCAATTTATGAAACAATTGTTTTTAATAGAAGCATAGAGCCTTTTGCAGACAAGGCAAGCCTACTGAAAGGCAACTTCCTTTTCTGCTATTTTTCATACACTCCTCACCAGTCGCAGGTCTACAGAAATGCATGGCCAGCTGAACACTAGACCTTGACCAGACCTTATCCTACATGGGGACACAGCAAAACGCAGGCCAAGACATCCATTACAGTCCATCTCCTGTGGACTTTCACCTGAACCTCGCCTGCCAATGTGCTTCACGTCCAAACTGTGAGTACAGCCAGCACTTTGCAACAATCCGCAGTTTCCTGGGGATCTTTTCCATTGTTTTACACACTCCACTGTGGAAAATTTTTCATCCAGTTCAGCTGGAATCGCTCTCTTTTTTTTTTTTTTTTTTTTTTAAATTGAATAAGATCTCAAATTGCTGAACTCTAAAATGCCATTTTCTCTGCTAGCACATTTTGTTTGTAGCTACACAGAAATTCAATATATGAACACTAAATCCTGACTCTGGTTAAGATCCTGCTTTACACACATAGATGCCTATTTTTACCCTCATATTTTTTTATGGTTTTAAGATGTTAGCAGGATACATGCAAACAAATGTATTTCAAGAGAAATAATATATATTGAAATGACATACTGACAAGGTCCTTGAGAAAGGCTATGATTGCAACCTCCCGTGCAGTAGCTTTACACGACTCCTGTGTAGTCTAAAGTTACTGCACGCAGCTGACTTCAGTAAAATGACAGTTAATTTACACCTGCATAGACAAGGTCAGAGCCAAGTTCAAAAAAGTGTTATATATATGAAAAAATAGTCAGCAAAGCAACAATTTTATTCCCAGAAAGCATTATTCTGAATGCTCTGGTTCATTTTTGTGAATCATTTCTAGAAAGATTTAAGAACAGAAGCTTTTCAAGAAGTTCTGAGAACTTGTGAGAAATCACTATCAGGAAACATGTATTACAACGGTGCCAGGGACTCTAATCTGTGTCCTGGATTACTTTAGATGCTCTCAACCAACTGTATCCATAGCCAAGTGAGCAGATGATCAAAGAAACTTCAAGGAACTGCATTTGCACTGCAACACGATATGACGTATAGGAGGAGTCAGTAGAAGGTAGTAAGTAGCAGAATGCTAAAAAAAATAAATAATAAAAAGTAAAAAAGGAGATGGCGTATGCTCATTACAAAACATTGCCAAGTAATAGCTGAAGATAATGAGCACATATCCAAGGCTAGTGCCTTTACCTCATTCAACACTATTGGAACTTAAATTTGAAAACTAAATGCCATTTTGAAGAGACAGTTGTGTTATAGCACTAGTATTAACTTGTGCAAGGAGTAACCTGTGTCATACAGCAAGCAACAAAAGCCAGATCCTACTATTTCGCGTGCAGACATGCAGTTACCAGAACTCACCCTCCTAGCAGGAAATTAGACTAACTTCCCAATTACCAGTCAGCACATTTAATGAAAAATTCCGTAAATGAACTATTTGTGCATAATTTGGGGCATGGTCTTACGGTCAAAACAGTGTTATATATAGTATGAGTGTCCTCACTACATATTTCTGTGCACACTTAAACTAAAAGCAATCTTCTCCCACTACCACCACTTTGATCAATTAAATATATTTGAGTAACAAGCCAAAAATCTCTGAAAATATTTTTAAGTCATGAAAACCTGAAGAATTTTTCCATTTCTCCTCCTCTGCAGTTTTATTCATTACCAGAAAAAAAAAAAAATCATAATGACTAATGAAAAAAAATTTCTGCACAAGAACACAATAAATTAATAGGTGTTCTTTTCAACAGGATATTCATGGATAAACTTTTTCCTCTTGGTTATTTTGGAGATGGATATGGTCCTAGGTCCTACAATATACTATTAGTTTGGATATTTTCATAATAAATGATTCATAAACATACAGTACTCTTGACTTGAGTAAAAATTCCCTGGACATTAGTGATATCCTGCAAAATACCAATGAGATTTTCTTCCATGCAATACATCAGGTTCCATATTTGTGCACTGTGTTCACAGATCCTCTATAATTTTTCACTACTTTAGGTATTCTGATCTGCAAATTAGATTCTATTAGATAGTTCAAACCATATATATATATAATAATAATAATAATAAAAAAACAAAGAAACAAGCAAAGCTCCTCTCTTGATACTTCATCATGAATTCAGGCTCCCTTTCCAGGTAATGTATTCCATATACTCTAAAGCTTTTCCAGTCACATGGCACTAACACAGCCTTACTGCTTACTCAACTATAGCAAGTGAGATGCCTAAGTAAGGAAAGTAGAAACAGGCTACTACCAAAAATAATAATAAATGAGTTGTCATTTACTCTAAGGTGATCTTCTATAACTGTTGATGAAGAATGTGCACAATAATATTTTTATTTTGGCTTCCTTCTAGCTTGCTAGTTATCATACTCCTCTTCTAGGGGCCAGAATAAACAAACCAGTCAACATGTATCCCTTTTACTCTGTCAATAATCTCAGTGGAAATTCAAATATATGGAAGTTATAAGCATATTTAGCTTCACAGCAATGTTAACAGATCATTACTTGCTCTTAACTGGTAAGAGGAGCCCCTCTCAGCTAATCTAAGCTTTAATCAGCTTTATTGACACACCTGTGAAATACAAAATAAATAAGTAAAGCAGAAAAAAAATCTTCCCAGCCTGAATACCTCGTTTCTCTGCATAGGCAGATGAAGCTATGCAGGCACGACAGCTAAGCAGACACAACAACTTGGCAGCCAAGAAACCCTCAGGTTAGCCAAGAAGCCACGGGTTAGAAACCAGATAGAGAGAGGGTAACTGTTTTTCCACCTTCCACAATAGCCCCATTTGTGCTCTATCAAAACACAATTTTGCCGGGGCTCTAGACATCAGGTACTCAACAGGAGGAACAACCTTTATTGCCTGGCTTCTGCTGTGCCTAGCAAGACAAACTCGTGATCCTCAGGACCTCTTAAAAGGCATGTATTTGTACTGCAAGATGTGCATTTTATTGTGGCATTTGACCAGAAAGAGATGTGATGAATGTTTTGTGTGTTCTTTTTATAAATTAGTTCGAGTATAATGAGCAACATGTGTACATGCACATTTTAATCACAACATATATCCACTAACAGAAGTATTTATACTTAGTATGCTGAATTATTAGCTTTATTTGAATCCAGAAGAGACCTTTGTAAAGAATTATTTCTGAAAAAGGTAAAGGAAAAAAAATAAAAATATTCCAGTAATTGCTTTAGAGCGCCAAACATAGTTTTAGAAATCTTAAAACTATGCTTCACTACCTAAAACAATAGAAAGATATATTTTGACAGTTAATGTCAAAAAAATAGGAAGAGGAGGAGGAGAGGAGCCTGAAGACAAACAACTCCTGAATTGATATTTCAGATTAATATTTTCTGGATAAATATTAATTTCCTATATTTCAAAAAAACCCACAACACCTTCTTAATCAAGAAGGCAAAATCCATAAGAGGGTTTTTGATTGCTTGTTTTGTTTTGTAATTTTACTCGATTTTTCACAGCATCACAGATTATGTCTGCATTAGAAAGTAATGTGGCACAATATGCAGCATTGTTTGTAGAGCAAACACTTTCAGCCCAGGACTTAATGTCTACACTATATGCATTTTGGGAGTTCAGTTTGGATTAGCTTACTCTGGCCGCATGAACTGAACAAGCATTAGTGGATAAAGCCTAGTAGATACACTCCTAGAGCACATTTTCTGATTTTACAAAGTTCATGTTCCAGTAATGTGAAACCCTATAATGGAAGATAAGGTAAGTTCCTGATACAACCTCCAGCACCAATATGAAGTTTGGTTATTCCAAGAAAGTGGAAAGGAATTCCATGAAAAACAACAACCTGGAGCAAAACAGGAATCATGCCTTACTCCCATGTATGTAAATGCAACTCCAGCAAAATTAATTTTAGAAAACATTTAAAATAAGGTGTATGGAAAAATCCTTTTATCCTCTTTAACATATACTTCACCCTGTACTACATATACATTTATCCAACATTTAAAGTCAAAAGCTCAAATATTTTATGTAATCTTGGTAATTTTATTTCCTGACATATCCCAGTTCCCCAATAAAACAGGTTAGGAGCTACTTATAGGACATAATGTCTGAAATAACTTTTTCTGGAACAGGAAATATTAGGATATATTCTAAAAGGTACGTCTGATTTGTCTTTGAGTTTTTTCCAGGATGGGTTATTCTAAAACCCGATACTACTGATTTCACCAAATATTTTCCAATCACAGTCATTCAGAAGGAAAGAAAATAAATATTTTATGCAGCAAACTACGATTATGGATATCCTATACTCATAGCAAAGGGGACACGTATGAGCTCAGCTGTTTCTTCCTTCATAAAAATTTACTTCTTCACTTACAGAAAATTAGTATAGGCATTATACAGCAAAAGATAGCATAGTAGCCAATTTGCATGTGTTAACAGATATGTTATACAAAAGCCTCTAAAAGTAATTAGCGTATTTCCCAAAACTTCTTACCTTGCAATCACTGGCAAGCCTGGGAACCAAAGCTTTAAACAAATGTGAACTACATTTGTGGAGTTTAAATAACAAATCGATTTATTTTTGGCTTTTGCAACACAGCCACTATGTAAAATTTAGCATCTATAAATGGCCTCTGTGTGCAAGTGAATGGACACAAGCTAAGAAGGGGAGCTTTATAGTTGGCCCTTCTCCAGGGCTTGAGGCTTGAGGCTGCATTCCTGAGATTTGCTGTCCATGGACTCTTTTTTGCTATGATTAGGTAGTTCTCTGTTAGAGCTCATGGCAGCAAATCAATGTCCTTTTCATATTACTTGCTCTGCTTTCTTAACCTGCTGCAGCTCAAAACCCAGAGAGGCCATACTTCATTCTAGCTATATATCATACTGGTAATTTCCCGTCGATTAACAAATATGCTCCTAATGTTTACTAGTGGTCCTACCCTAATCCTTATATGCATTCACCACTTCCCGTCTGGCAGAGGTGGCCGTGTGATCTGTCCAGGGAGCAGACCAAACGTGTGCTCCTGGGTCAGCTAACTTGGCAATTGTAAGGCAGGAATACAAGGAGATAAAAATAGCACCATGTTGGGAAAACTCTTTAAAAAGAATGCTTTAAGTAACACACCTTCCTAAGGAATGGGTGGGAGAAGAAAGGAAAGGGGCAGTGGGAAAGGAACTCTAACTCCCATTTTTGCCCTGATCTCAAGCAGAACTTGGGGCACAGACATAAATGTCACTAGGAGAGTGGTGGTATGGCAATCTACATTGGTGCGGGAGACTGTGCAATTAAAACTGATTTAAATGTGAATGAACAGCAGAGGCACATTCAACAAGACTTCAAGAAACAGTCCCACTCAGGCATAAAACAATCAAACCATTTAAATGAGGAAGGCTCCTTTTCCTCTGAGTCACGGAGCTGGTTTTCCTGCAGTGCACGGTGCCCAAATGGTGCTACAAGCGTGGCCGTGGAATGCACTTTAATGGGGGGAGTGGGAAGGGGCGCAAGCGTGGGCTGCCAGTATGTGAAGTACTGTCACTTTCCCTGATTACCTGGCTATTCATGCTATTTGTGAAGGGAGTGGGGAGGCTTACTTGCTGTAGCTTCCAGGTCAAAGCAAAAGGGGCTCCCTTGTCACTCACTGTATGAGAAACACACGTTTCTGGCTCAGTCTGCAGAACACGGCCACAATTTGCTTCGATTTTAGCCACATGTTCCTTCCCTCCCTTTCCCTGATGCAGGCAGCAGAGCAGGAACTGAGAAGCCCACTCAAGTCCTTTTTAATATTACCATGTTACAGTCAAAGCAGGGGGAAGGAGGGAGGATAAGCAGGGAAAACACACACACACACACACACTTACAGCAGGACACTTCATGACTCTTTCCAGCTCTTTTGACAATCATTGAATTACCTAGGGTAGGGCAAGGAACATCTGGAACGCTCCCATATAGAGAAAATAAGCTGCAGGGAGAGGGACAAATAATTAAATATATAAACATATACATATGTACTTGGGCAGACAGCAGGAAGCATTGTGTGTAGATAGATAATTAGATAGATAATTACATGGTTCCATCACCATAGTATCCAAGAACCACCCAAATATTTAAAAGTAGAAATAGAACTAGTGTGCTTTATCTTTTCTCTAGCCTTTCCCACACACACACTTAATGTGTCATAGAAACAGCTTTATAGGATTTTATTTCGTTTAAAAAATAGTGTATAGGTGACTATATGTAAAAGTTGTGAATGCTCTAAGCCTCAGAGCTGACTCCGAGAACAATGAATTCCCTGCTTATTCATGGAACTTTCCCATAAATAAGTTTTAGTGCTCTGTTCCTAAAAATGCCATATTCCCTATTAACCTGCTCTATGTCAGATCAGCTGTTCACATCTATAATTACAAAGTTAACAGTACCATGAATACACCTATCAGCAGCACTGTCAGCTTTTTCTACATCTGGTCGGAAATGCATTATGCTGATGTAAGGCAACCATAAAGAAAAAGTAATTTCTCAGCTAATTGATGCCAGTCTGCATATAAGAGCCAGCATAAGAAAATGGAGGTAGATCATCTGTACATAGTTTCTAAGCTTTAAAAAGGCTTCTCCTTTTTGATACAAGCTGCAGCTTTTCAGTACATGTGGTTTGTTTCCGGACTCCACACTACTGAAATCATTGTATATGAAAAAAACCTCTGTAGGACACAAAGTCCTCAAAACATTCTTTTTCTCCACCTACTCACTATCTCATCTATTACAAGGCCACTTGTCCACCATAGAAAACTATCATTAATACAAGTACCTATTTCAATTAGTCAGACAGGGACTGTGCTTTTGATGTAGAGATTATGGAGGTAGTTGTCCTCTGCGTCTTCCTATCGTATCTTTCTACTTTCCATTTCTCACATAGTTTCAGGCAGGTAATAGGGAAAATCTTATAGCTGTGGGACTCACCAGTGCTGAAAACCTGAGCTTGTTTCCAGTTCCACATAGGCAAAGGAAATTTGTACTACAGGGGTATAGCACATGACTGAATAACTGACATGATTGACTACCACTAAAAGCGCAAGTTTTAATGCTCCCTAGAAGCCTCAATGGCAAATGCTGAAATGTCATTGCATGGTGCTGTACATACGGATTTTCAAAGGCCTGCTCTTGGTTACAAGTTGCCCAAATATAGCATACTTAAGAACATGAAGACTAAGCACAATGAGAACATATCGCTCAAACAGCACTAGTCACTCTTCTTCTACAGGAATCCAAAAAACCTTCTTGCATATCTCAACTCTTCTCAACTCAGTACAGTTATGACAGCTTTAGAGAGTTTTTTGTTATTATTTTTCTTCTGCCTGTACCAATAATAATGTTTATATTCCAAGTTTTAACTTTCAAATCTGGACAGGAAAAGCAGTTCTAAAGGCAACTCAGTGCACTTAGGAAGCATGACTGCACCAACTATTTTTGCCTTCCTTCAACATGCTTGCAATGAACACAAACGTGCCTATGACTGGCCAATAACCTATAGTCTCTGTTCCTTACACCATCAAGCCCCTACCTAAAAATGTTAGATTTGGCTGAGATTTTCTATATGTATGACTGCTTATTGCTCAAAGCGCATCAGAATGACCTAATCACTCTGATTTAAAACAGTGCTTTTTCCAGACTACAAAATGCTTCCCTTGCTGCAGTGCTTCTCATGGAAGGTCTCATTTTCTTATCCCAAGTATACTGAACACTTATATGCTGCAAATCTGACACAAAGATCCACCAAACACTCTCCCCTCAGAAAATATATTTTTTTCCAGTTCAAACCAAACAAGACTCAAAAATGGAGAGACTTGTGAACTTTCCCTCATTTCTTAGTTCAATAATATGTACTAGATTAATTTGCACTGTCTTCTAAACAAGAAGAGGCGATTAGACAAGGCAATTATTTCCAAAGGTTTTGTCTTTACAATGGAAAAAATCCTGTAAGCTTTTTTTATTCATGAGTGACATCTGCTGTCCAAAAGGGGGCTTTAAGAAATACCTCTCTGGAATTCCACAGTCTCCTTACTCTAGAAAATTGATAAGAAAAACACCATAGCTTAAAATTAAGAAAAATAAAATAAAAAATAAAGTAAATAAAATAACACAAAAGGTACCGAATCACATTTTTCCTCTCTGGAAAAGCATTCCACACAGGTGTGAGCAAGAAACGTGGTTGTGTTTCATGAAGGACTTGATTTTGAAAACAATTTCATTTCAGTTTTAAATTTACTTTTTTAAGTTCTCTTGGAAAGATAAAGGGAGTCTCAGCCCCAGCAAAGACTGCCTTGGCAGGGTGCTGTGCAAGCAAGGAACATTACAGTCCTGTGGTCTCCAGCATTGGTTTTCAAGATGGGTCTGAAGATCCTGGGAGGTCTGTGTACTAATCCCATGAGATTTACAAAAAACAACTACAAAACAGCATGACTACTCGTGTCAGAACATTTGATTTTGTTTTATGTAGACATGCACTTCCAATGAGGAAAAAGAGAAAGAAAAAAAGAACACATTAGAATGAACAACAAAGGGAAAAAATATGACAATCCAGTTCTGGAAACTAACCAGCACACAGCTATGTGTTTTTTGGGAAAATAGGAAACAAGGAAGGTCTCTCCAAGGTCTGCCTGCTTATATTCTTACATTGGCAATCCCTCAAATCAGCCTGAGTAGATCTCCTGGTAAAATTTATAGGATTAAAATATTCCTGTGACAATAACAGAATTACAAAAAAAAAAAAAAAAAAGTATTTTAAATTTATTTTATATTATAAATATTTTTTAAAATTACTACTGTATAGCTTTCGTACAGTCCAAAACAGTAAGTGTATCCTCCGGACAACCCTTGTTAGTGTAAGTCACACTACAATTCGGGATAGCCAAGCTGTTCTCAAAAACCTTAGAGTCTTTTTGACTTTCTCCCTTTCGTCCCTTCATTGCCAAAGTAAACTAGAAGAAACTATTGACCTCAGGAGTTTATGCCAAGAATTACAAGCTCAAATGCTGTGCATAATGAACAAGCAACATAAGGTTACAGCTAGATGTCCTACAGAGTTTACATGCCAGGTACTGATGTAAATTTTGTGTGTGAGTGAACTTTTTTTGTTTGTTTGTTTTTTGTTTGTTGTTGTTTTGTTACCTGAAGTAAAATGGCTTCAATTCCTGTAGGCTAGGATCCTGCCTTGCTTGTTAGCAAATCACAGCTTTAAAGATATTGTTATTCCCAGGAAAACATGGCAATCCTTGAAAGCCAGACTGGACTAGATGTCAGTAAAGCAATAAAGCAGTTCAATCATTCAGCACCTACAGTTGATTCTGCTCTTGCAATACTTTCATAAAAATAGAGAACAACCTGTATATGTAAAACACAGACTGATTTCTATTTGTGAGGCCCTGCACAAACAAGTGCTCTTACACTCTGTAGCTGATGAACTCTGTGGGCTGTTAAATGAAAGACAGTAGTTTGTGATAGTACCACCACTAAAACTATCTTACTACCTTACTACTATTGCTGCTACACAAACGAAAAAGCATGAGAGCTTTTAAAATATTGACTTAACATTAGTAATTTAATATAACTTTTATTCCGGCTACTTTCCGTGACAAATGTTCATATGAAATGTTATATCAAAATAACTTTTCATTTACATGTATGGTATCCGAAGCAACCTTTGTTACTTGGATGCAAATGTGTGCAGCCCTAATATGTGTGATTAAAAACCTTACTTTTAAATTCAGTTTCAAATATATGACTTAAGAAACATTAAGGTTTTTTTTCTCTTGAAAAAGGATTCAGTTTCTGCCTGTCTTTACTCTTATTTCTTAACATATTAAAGAAAAAAAGCATCCTATTATCCAAAAGCGGTATTTAAAATTATTGCATGAGCCCTCTTACGAGTTGCACTTCAAGCAACTACTACCTAACTCTGATTTCCTAAGAAAATGCAATTCCAGCAGTTCTAATGCTCCTTGAATAGGTTGTGAACCAGGTAGTATAAAACAAAAAATGAGATAGCCGAACTATGAGGTCTTTTCTTAAAGTAACTTTGATATCTAAAGACAGGAAGGTTGCAAAAAGATTTACTGAATATTTTTAAAAGTTCCAGTAAATAACAAACAATCTACGTGTCTGTTGTGCACTCAGCAAAGTAATAAAAAATTACCGAACACAAGTATAAATACAATACAGCTTTCCATGTGCACAAAAGTATCTTTTGGAAAGGGAAGTCTTATCTCACAAAGCTATTAGGTCTTTCTGAAGGTATCAGAATAATTCCTCTGGTTGATATGCTGTTAGTTCATTGCCTTGGATTTCCAATAGGAATTTAGGAAGATCTCTTTTTTGGGTATGGGCAATAGTAAGAAAGAGAGGCGTTTGCAGTTTCACATGCAAAAAAGTGCCTTTTTACACTGAAGCATTCCATCTTCTTCACAAATCCCTTTGTGCAATTGGTCTCTTCCTCCACTCCAGGAGTTATCCAGTGGGTTAGTAAAGGAAATGACATACTACCTAGCTTCTTCACAAAAGCACCAATAATCTTGTCTTAAAAGGCAAGGATAAAGAAAGAAAATGCACAGCAAGTCTTGTACTCATAAGATGGCTATAAGATTAAAGGACATCTGAAACCTCCAGCAAGGAGGAAACAACTCAGGTTAACAAATAAAAGACAAAAAGAAAAGCTCAGCTGAGATATGTATTTTTTAAATATATATATATATTTTAAAAATCACACCTAAAATTCCCCAGGTATCTCTGTGACAGAATTTAGAGTCATACAAGACAACTAGTAAGAGAAATCCTTTTCTCAAGAAGTTGCAAAACAATTTCTCATTATTTATATTTTGAAAATGTTATTCTTTTCATGTTTCTAGGGCAAAGGTTCATACCTTTTTTTTTAATGCTACTGAAGAAATGGACACAGCACAATGGACCATACATAGCACCATGTATTACAATTCATGACTGCCTAGACTACCCCTGTGGTTTTCACCACTGCATGCCATCGCTGGGGAAATGTTGCCAACAGTTCAAATGATAGATTGAAAAATGTATTATATATTTTCCTACTGTAAATGAATGAGAAGACAAGACTGAAATGACCTTGCAGTCATGGTTTTACAAACTGATGGCAGTGCCTTACGGAGTGCAACACACTACTAACTGCTCAGCTCTGAGTAGTCTCACACACAGGACTAGGGAGGAAAACGATTGCACAGCATGGGGAGCAGCAAGAGAGATGCTTGCTTTGTTTTCCAGGTAATTCACTTTCACCACAGCAATAGGTTATGAAATCCTCCAGCTCCAGCTGACTTCCTCACCAGGGCAAGGTTATGTTGAAAGACCAGGATTTCACACCCCCAGACCAAGCAGTCCAAACTTAAAAAAAAATGCATCCCAGGAAGTCTTTTCACCGGCTTCCATAAAAATAAATAAGGATATAGGAAGGAAAAAAATATCAGATTTGAAACTGGACTCTTATCCCCATATCCATGAAAAGTGTTTTCCCCTAGGTATTAATTTTGGCCTCGTAGTTACCATAAACATGATAAATGCACTTGTCATGGATATAACACACACTTGCAGTATGATTGTTGAAATGTGTTTTGGAATAATAGTTATTTGTGGTTGTGATTTTGATTGGTGTTTATGCCGTTGTTTGAGCAAGAAAGGCCATCCCTGTTTAAACTCTGGATAATCTCATGCTCAGCTCTTATAAGCAGATACCATTTCATTCATATATCAAGTTAATCCTTCCAGGAACGGAGAAGCGAAGGAAAGTCTTAGCCTTTTGTGGCCCCAAAGCGGTGAGGGGATGGGCTACGTCCAGAACACAGGCAGACAGAGACATGCCTAGGGCCAGGGCACCGTGTCCTCCCTCCAACCCCTACCCAAAATGGGCAGCCTCCGCAAAGTATCATCAATAAACTGTAACTACACTGCTTTTGTCCGGTCTCATACAGAAATAGCCCCTTTCCTTCCAAGGAACAAAGAGGAGGAAGACTCACTTGGGCCCCTAATTTCTCTGTCTCTCTTCTTTTCCTAGGATGGGTCAAAAGAGGAAGAAGAAGCACCAGTAAACTGGAATCAATTTTCACCTCTTAAGTTTTGAACATCAAAAAAACAAAAACATGAGTAACAGCTGTAGCGATGTTCAAATATAGTCAAATGTACTTGCAATAGTTGTTAATAACAGTTAAGTATATTAGCAAGAAAAAAGCCATGATATTTCAGAAACCTTCACTAACCTCTGTAGGATTCTAATAGATGTTGTGCTTATATGCATTCTCTTAGGTATTTTGCAGAATCATCAGGGTTGGAAGGAATATCTAGAGGTTATCCAGACCAAATTCCTATTTAAAGCAGGTGGTTTGGCCTATCCAAGTTCTGAACATCTTCAGGGATGGAGATCCTACAGCCTCATGGGACAACCTGCTACAGATCATCCTCGTGGTGAATTGTTCTTTGTCCAGTTTCCATTGTTGCAGTTTCTGTCTGCTCCTGCTTCTGCTGTCACCGCACACTTTTGAGAAGAGTCTGACTGTACGTCCTTCTCTACATCCTATGTATGTATTAACTACATCATATGTAGTTCATAGACAGCAATAAAATGTCCCTTTAAGCCTCCTCCTCAGGCTGGTGGGTCTCCAAATGTTTCAACCTTTCCTCATATGTCCAGTACTCTAGTCCCCCACCATACCTTTGTGGCCCTCCTCTGAACTTCCTCCAGCTGTCACTGTCTACCTTATCCTGGGGAACTGAAGGTGGGCACAGTGCCCCAGAAATGGTCTCAAGTGCCAAATAGAGAAGAAAAATCTCTTTCCTGCACCTGCTGGCTACTTTCTTCTTCACAAGGGCCATGTACAACTCATCCACCAGCACACTTGGTCCCACAAAATTGCTTTCCACCTAGTGAGTCCTCAGCTTGCTTTGGTGTATGGGGTTACTCTATTCCAGAGCCAGGACTTTCCATTTGCTTTTGTTGGAAAAGCTGAAGTCTGCTTTGCTGAAGTGCAACACTAATGGCACTATTTGCCTTGCTCACTTCCAGGATTTAATGCTCAGTTGCCTCATTGTCTCTACTGCCAAGGCTGCCCCCAACTTTCACATTGGCAACCTTTCTTTAAGAGTAACAAGTCCAGCAGAGGTAGAGCTTGTTGGTTTGTTCACCTGCATCAGGAAATTGTCTTCAATAGACTCCGAGGATTTGGACAGCTCAAGTCCAATCCTATTACTGAGTGGAATGCTCAAGTTCATGTATTGACAAATAAGGGGATCCGCTCCCCCCGCCACAGTCTGGCTCAAGAGCAGGACAAAGGGAGGGGGAGACTGAGTGGAGCCACGAGTTGAGTGGGACAAAAGAACATCTGCCAAGAGTTGGGGGTTTTTACAAATACGGGAAATAGGGGAATTCCCCCACATTCTTCAGCAAGAAGGACAAAGGAGTCAGGTGACCTTAGGTGAGAACAGATGGTGGGAGGCAGGGAGTGTAGCACAGGCAGGCCGGAAAGGCTGTAACTTTTGAGTACCTTGGTCAGTGGGGAAAGGGAGAGGGTGTCCCTCGGTCGGCAAATTAGGATAAAAGGGGGTCTGCATCCCCCAGCAATTTGAGAGACACCACAGGGATATGCCCGGTGGACTCTCCCTTTATTTGAATAAAGTTTTAGGTCTCCTCTGTCTCCTTTTTGGACATTCATTTCTTGACAGTGAGATTTTCCACACATTACCCTTCCATCAAAAATCAGAGTGGATGAACTACTCCAGGGTCTGCAATAATGAAGCTTCCTCCAGGTTGCCAGAAGCAGACAGCTGTGTTCTTTTGTCCTTTGACTCATCATTAGATCCAAAGGAAGGCTCTGAGCACCCAAGCTACCCTTTTGCATAGTGTGAAACTCCATCTTCTTGGCTGCCTCTTCTGAAGAGCCATCCATTTCAGCAAATTGTTATCTCACCACTTCTTTATAATCTTAAAGAGGTCACAGCTCTATTGCTAGGCACAGACATAACTCCTTCACAAGTCAGTCGTGCTGTTTTCACAGGGGAAGTGCAACACTACTCAGCTTGCTATCGCAAGGCACCTCCTCACTGCCTTTGTGCCTTCACTTCTCTTAGGTCATTGCAACCTCTCCTCAACAGGCCTAGTCCTCCTCACCTGTCTCTGCAAGCTTGTTTGCAGAGACAAACTTGCCCCATTTTGTCAGATGAATCCTGTTCCTGCTCAACAGTGCTCATTCCTCAAAAACATGCCTATGTTCCCAGAAGCCAAACTCCTACCTGCAAGGTATGCAGACAAATGTTAACAAATGTTAAATGCATTGAGGAGAAAAAAAAAAAAAAGACACACACACATGCACACACTCACACAAACAGCTATAATGAGAGGCCATATCTTTTATTAAATCAGGATAATATTACAATTTTTTTAAAAATCAGCCTAGTCATAGAACCATCATTTGTCAGGGCAATACTACAGCTAAAAACCGTCCTAGCTATCATGCAGACCAGGAGACAGCACCTCTTCTCCTAGGTCCACTGATTTAAAGCCCCCAAGGTTTTACCAGTAAGGTCTAGTTTTTGGTCCAATAACCAGACTAAACCCCATATGTGGAGGGGAGGTGGAAGAGATAAAGAACAAAACAAACAAGAATTTCTTGACTTCTGCTCTGAAAGCAGGAACGAAGCCAGACTGCCCTTTTGAGACCACCTACACGCCAAGTGTGAGTCGTTCACCACAGTGCAGAGAAGCAGGAAACAAACTTGCAGTACTTTGTCCAGGTCCAAAGTAAATATGAGAAAACATAGCTGCATAAGATCCAAAAGGGGAACATCTGGAAAAATATATCCTCCAATATACACAATGTATTTTTCTTAATCCATCTCCCACATGTAGGACATTCAAGAAGTCTTTCTTACAGCTGTAGGTGATGTAGCAGTATTCGGCTAGCTTTATCTGTGAATATCTCTGGTTCCGGGAACATCTCCACAGCATTATAAAGGAATACAATTTCATTAAGAGGCACATAGCAATCTACGCTGAAGATGTCAATTGTGACTCTATTCTTTAAAACATTTTTCTCTAACTGTTTGGAAAGAAAGCTACATAGAATCTTCTCTGTGTACTTTTCAGTTGTCAGTGGCAAGATATGCTGGAACTGTCAGTTACAATTACAGAACAGTTGTTCATGAGCACAAGCCACACAGAACATTCTCTTTCTCAGAAAACAGTTTTCTTATATAAGTCAATGTACTCTTTTCAACTCCTCCCTTTTCCCTTCCTAAAATACATACAAAAGCGCAGTGGGTATCCAGCAGTTTCATGCTCCATCTTCTGGCCACCCAGGAACAAAGTCATTTTTCCCTCATCACCTAATACTAGTGAAAAACTCTTAAGCAACTAACTGCTGAATTCAAGACCAATATAATCTAATCAACAGCTGCTTTCAGTGTAAAAATCTAGTAGTCATAGTCCTCCAGATTTACATTCAAGTCCCTTGATATAAAGACTATGGAAGATGCTGTTATGTTGCAGTGTTTATTTTCTTTTTCTCATGGCAAAAGATAATATTTGGGACCAAAGGAGAGGAAAAAAAAAAAAAAAACGCATACACTCATCACACTTCTACATATCTGAGCTGAAAACTTTATCAAGACTTCTTTTCAAATAAAGTTTGTAAACAACTTCTACAAAATAAATGTAAATGTGACAACTGGATGCCAAAGAACTTAATGAGAATTTGAATTCAAGCAGGATTTTATAAACTTTATCTGTGACCTGACATCTGATAAAGTTTAATTATGAAAAGGGCATTTTTTAAGAGTACAAGTTAGTTGTACAATAAATTTTAACTCAATTTTAAGCAAGTTTTAGAGAAAAGTAGATAAAATAGGAAATAAGACACCGCCTCCGTGTTGTGTCTTCCTACACGCTACCACTGTGAAATTAATAAAAAAAGTAGAAATAGAGATTTATTTCTCCCCTGTCCTCAATCACTTCTGAATAAAGAGACAAAATGTTCTAATTTTTTAGTGCACAAAGACATGCACATTCACAGGATGGTTGGGCTAACAGCCATATAAAACAAGTTTGAGGAGCACTAATTGTCTATTTAAGACTAGTTTAGGACAGCTTGTTTCCCTAAGCTCCTTTATGCAGACAAGAAAGATAGACTACCCTGGAGCCGATCCAAATCAGAACGTGAATTTGGTTGCTCTACTTCTTAATATGGAAAGGATCCATTGTAAAATGAACCAATATAAAACTAAATTTAGCTGCAGTATTTACAGCATCAACACCCACAAAAATTTTAGAGAAGCACGTGAAACACAGGAAACTAACATTAAAACAGAGGAAAAAGTCAGTATGCCTTCTTATTTTAGCTTTTAACTTTTCCTTTCAGTGATCCATCCAGAGATGAAGTAGAAATATACATATAAGAAAATGAGAAAACATACCCTACATCCCAAATCTAGATCAAACCTTTTGGTCTCAAATAGTCTGAGATTCCAAACCAGTCCAGGAACGTGAACCCATATCACTTATTGCTATTTACTTTTTGTGTATCACTATACTTCCTAACCCCAGCTGTAATAGGATTAAAGCAAGAGTAAAATACAGAAAGCTTAAAGAACTCTGCTTTCATAAAACTTCCAACATGTACAGTAATTTACAGAGCTGAGCTTTCAAAAGGGGGATTTGAAGATTCTTACAAAAATGTGAGATTTTGACAAGGCCGGAGGGAGTGGGGAATAGTGTTAATTTATAATCAAGATCTTCTGACATACACTCACTGCATATATTAAGTAATTTGATTCAAGGAGCTTTAGAGACACCTATTTTTAAGAATGAGTTCTATACCTTTCTCCCAAGCTTGGAGACATTTAATCTTATAAAGCTGGTACATATTTATTTTGCTAGAAGACACTTATTAGAGGTGAACTTAATGCACTTCCTTGAAACAAAGCCCTTCACAATTTCTGCTTTAAGCTAAATAGGCAAATAAAGTTCTCTGATGGAATTTTTAAAGAAGGAAAATTTTGTATATTGAACATATGTCAATGTACTAACAGGTTTAATGCATGACTTATTCATTAAGAACATTGCATAAATCATCCTTGATTACACCATCACAAAAAAATGTTATCGTGCCATCATGCTCTCACCATATAAACATTCATATCTGAAGTGGTTAAGTACTATTCTTGTATTCACATTGACCTTTAAGATTTTTCTAAGCACCTGCTAGCAGTGATTGGCAGAAGCAGAATCCCAGATTATACACACTTGTGTTCTCAACCAATTTGACCATTTGAAGGTGGACACTACCCTACAGTAGACTAGATGTTTTAGAAATGCTGAAATCAGATCACCACCCCTTCTTCCATTCCTACTTTTGGGATATATCATTTTAAATGATTCTATTACAATGAAATTATGTTATTCAGTACAGATGTAGATCCCTGTTAAATGCAAGTTGGTTTTAGAGTCCATCATGAAATTTGTCTGCCCAGTGAATAATTTCAGATTTCTTTGGCATAGTCCATCTCTACTCACAGTGAATGGCAGAACCAATATGATACAGCAACACAGCCTCACAAAAGGCACAGTTAAAGATTCTGGCTTCAGAGACGTCATACATTTCAGCAGCCTTGGTCTTCCTGACAATGAGCTTCAAGGGATTTGTCCTCAGGGATGCAAGTAAAATATATATGTCAAAAGGGCTGAATCCTTCTTGTCCCATCTGAGAAATTAATAGATAAAAGAGGTAAAAAATAAATAAATAAATAAAGTGTAGGTGAATTCAGGTAGCTGAATTTCCCAAGAAAAGCTACCTGCTTTAGCATTCTTAGCCAAGAATACTATTGGAAGTGATTATTTTTTTGTTCCTTAAATATTGCTGGGGACAGCATCCACGTCTTTCTCATGGGGTCTCTCCTCCAGAGGAATAGGAGCAGTTGATACAATCATAAAGGCAAAAAGGAGACTTTGTGTACAGACAGTACTAAGACAGTTGAAGAATATGCTATGATTCAGCAGCATACCAACAGGTGTTTCCAAAGACTGAAGGTAATCATAGCTATCTTCAAAAGATTTCAGAAGTAGAACAGGTTCATCTTCTGGAAGTTGATGGAGGTGAAACTGGTGATTCACAACAAGTAGATGAAAACAAACCTAGAATACAGGTCTCTACTAAAGAAGTGACATCATGTGTACTCATTCCTAGAGGAATTAAGACAAGAAAAACAAAGGTAAAGATTCTGCCAACATGATAAGAAGTTCTGATCATTGAGAGAAGGACAACACTCTAAACTAATGAATTTAGTTCCTTGCCAGTCAGATAAGTGTCCATACCAAAATGCAGGCATTGCTTTCCCTGTCAGTGGCACAGAATTAAGATGTTTTTGAAGAATGAGAGATATTCTGGAGGGACACATAGAAGAAAGATGTTAAAGTTCTGCAGTAGGAGGATGGGGAGAAGAATAGGTAATGATCTTATGTCAGTAAATTGAATCATCACCAGCACAATCCTCTACTTCAGTAATAGACTGGAAATAAAAGTGAAATAAAAGGCAAACTAGAGAAGGCCATCCCATCCCCAAGATCAAATATGTATGTCCCCAAAATGGCCCATTTATTACTAATGGGACTAATTGCAAACATGTTAATCACTGGTACATGACCACCACATGACCTTAATCTTTAAACTAATAAGTTTGAATTCAACTATTTCATATCAAAGAAGAACATAAAATATAACCTATCTAAAAGCATTTCTAAAAAAAAAAAAAAAAAAAAAAAAAAAAAAAGTAAGGTCCTATAAGGAAAAAAAATATAGTATATTTATTTTTGTTGCAGCTTTTCAAGGACTATGACCAAAGAATTCAACTCTCAAAAATATGTTGGGTATCAGATATATTAGCCACAGTTACTTTCAAACTGAAGTTTTTTTAACTAAATATATTTCCTATTTATATATATCCTTTGTGCATTTATGGCACTGTTTTGACAGTCTACCTTGCCAAATACACATCATACGAGTATTCATCGCCCCCTGCAACAATATATAAGCACTGAAAGCTGCAGCAATTGCAGAAAAGTTATAAACTCTGTGCTTGTTTATTTATCCCACTGAGTTCACTGTGTCAATTCCATCCCCAAGTTTTTCCTATTTCTCTTTCTCAGTAAGAATAAGTTTGGGTTAAGTTTAGAGAACTCTGACTAAATTTCCATCATCTTCTAATTCCAGTGATTTACTTTGGCCACCACTCAGCGTTATGCTGCATCTATTGAAGAAGATTCACCAAAAACACTTGTCTGACCCAATTTCAAAACATCAAGTCTCTTGGAAATGACCATAGGAGTGCATTTATTAGAAATGAGTGAGCACTTATATAACTCCAATTGGAAGATCTGGAATGGAAAAGAAGATGACTTATTATACTTCTTTACCTTTTAGCAAGGTGAGACTGACAGTTTTATATGGCAATGAGTCATATATTGGCATGGCAGTATCTGTGTAGGCAAGTATATAGAAAAAATAAGAGCAAGTGCCTATTGCTGTTTGAGATATTTTTAAACGCTTGATCATTTAGATTTGGATTGCTTAACTAGTTTCTTTAGAAAGAGTACAGACCATATCTGCCATTCATTTTTCAGCTGTCTGGCCTGAACCAATGTGGAATAGGTTTCTTACGGCACATTTTGACCATTACTAATAGACTTTGAGCCTCATGAAAAAGGGTGAGAGGATTATTAAAATAAGATGTCTAAACATGTTGAATGGATTTAAGCCAAGATGAGAAGCGCTGTAGCTACATCCCCAAGACTGCTAGTGTCTGTTTGAAGTTGGACATTTTTCAAAGTTTCCAGCTTTGACAATGGAGATGCATTCTGAGGAGTCTGAAGCGAAGCATTTATCAGCCTGTTAATTTTAAGATAACTGTACTTGGAAAAGACACTAGTTTACAGCAACCTAAAGACTAACATGGGAGGGAAGGAAGAGAGGGCAGAAGCACTATTAAAAGATCTGCTAGTAAAACTGAAGCAGAGTTCAGCTTATATGAAAATCACCCTGCTGCTGCAATTTGGTTTTGCTTACATTTCCTTTCTGCTTTGCACGTACACCAACCATGTGTCAGTAATCAGAGCTGCATGAACCCTAAAACTTACTCCTTAGCAAATCTTCACCAGAGCACTTAATGTTCATATTTAAATGGACCAGTTGTATTTGCCAGCCCTCTTCCCATCACAAAAACTCCATATAAAGGGGTTTTGAAGCCAAACTTTGCAGCCCAAGCAAGAAAAAGAAATTCCTGGAGGAAACTCATTTAAGGCAGCAAGTAAAACTGCAGAGGAGGGGACTTCTACAATGGTTCTCTGCCAGGAAAGATTTAAGAGAGGTTGTGGAGTTTCCTTCTCTGGAGATCTTCAAGACCCCTTGGACGCAGCCCTGTGCCACATGCTCTAGGTGGCCCTGCGTGTGCAGGGGGTTGGACTAGATGACCTCTAGAGATCCCTTCCAACCTTAGGCATTCTATGATTCTTTGATTCTATGATTTTGCCTTTTTTTCAAGATTTTTTATTTTTCCTCCTGTATATTAATCAGCCTTGTAAAACTCTGACATTAAGAGTCCCTCATTAATAAATGTTCTTGAAGCAACTGGCCTCGTTTGGAGAACTAAATACATTTTGAACAAAGAATTAAAAATATGGAATATTTCAATTTTAAAAAATAATGCATTTGAGGCTTGAAAGTATATTTTAACTGGAGAAGTGTTTAGGGCTTTATATCTTGGACTATGTTTTAATTTGCATTGTATATCTAAGATGTTCATTGTTTCAGGAGACTCCTTAAAGGCATGACAAGGAGTTAGTTCTTCATTTGTCTGTCTTCCTTCTTAAACCAGCCATCTTCATTTTCTATGAGAAGACAGGCAACATTAAAAAAAACACTCTCACTTTTTCCTCCCTAGATCATTTTCAGTATAGCTGAACCTGAAATATATTTATATATATATATACACTGATCAATAAATATATATCACTATCTGCCGATGTATGTATCTGTATGCTGATTTTATAGAGATAGATAGTATAACTGAACCTTGGTCCAAAGCACTGTGGTATTACAGCAGATAAAAAATATTACCTGTCACAGCACACACACCCATATTAGGATTCTCATTCTTAGTTTTAGAGAATTGCCATCCCACCTCAGAATTATATTCCAAGCAGTGGCTTTGCTTAGTTCCAGGCACTGGCAGGATCCTATTCTGTTTTCTTTCAGGGTATGAATCACTGAAATCCCATATTCCTAATGCCACTAAACACTACAGATTTTATTAGGCCAAAAGGATACTTAAAAGGACTATTAAACTAGTCCAATTACTGACTGAAGTTAGATGCATCATTCTTTTTCTGTAACATCAACTCAGTTACAAGGAAAAAAAAAAAGATTATTTTGCACTTAACTCACCTATTATAACAACATAAATTTAGAACTAGGCTATGATAAAAGTATAGGCAATCAGCAAAACAGGAGTAAAAATAAGATATAGTACCTGCCACCTTGACTTCAGTAAGGCTAATAAAAGTAAGATAACTAGAAAAGAAAGACAGATGTACACAGATCAGGCCTTTAAGAGGCAGAGGACAGAGAGAAAGCCACCTGGCTGGAAGAGACATCTGCTCTATGCATTCACTATGTATACAATAGAATATCTTCTCATTAACAGCAGCTTCCATCTCCCTCCATGCAGCCAGGCTCCAACTTGGCCAGGGCTTTGAGGTGGATGTGCCCAGTTTTTTTGCAAAGAAATAAATGCACCAGAAAGGATATGTTTATGCATAACCCAATACCTCTCTCGAACAATCTCTAAAATTAGACAAGACTTCAAAACATGAAGAACTTATGACAGTATTATTTGTGTTATGCCATAAACAAACATGAAGCAGTAGATAGATAGTGAGATACTAAGTGGAACATTTCTTACCTGCTACTCTGAAAGTCTTTTTTTCCACTAGGTTTAGTTCCTTGATCTCTGTTGCTACCCTAGACAGCCAATATACAATGAAAATTGCTGTAGCTCATAGTAGCTCAGTACAGCCAGTTCTTACCCCCCAGCCCTGGAAAAATGCTCTCTCAGAGAAGGGAGAAGTACCTACAATTAAAGATTAAGAAGCAGCATAATCTCAAATGTGTCTACAGCATGAGGAAGTATATATATATCAAGCGAACCATTACAACTAATGATATTTAAGATGGCCTAACACAAGTGTCTGAGCAATTCAATCCTTGAAAACTGCAGCTTTAGAATCTGCAGAAACAAGTTTAGCAACCTCCGTTGCATGGCAAGCAGGTGAAAAGTCCTGTTCTTGCTATTCAGCCTCAATTACCTCAAGCATGAACGCATTCCTACCCCCTGCTACTGATTTGATCTCTCTCTGAATTGATACAAGTCTCACTTTCCAGAAAATCCCCTGGTTAGGAGTAAAACTGGAATCATGACTTCTCAGCAGGAGGGAGCCATTAGACAGGTTTAGGATGTCTAAAACTGAATCTTCCACAAGATCAGCAGGCCCAAGCAGGCTTGCACATCTCTATGGAAATCATTTCTACTGCCGCTTAGATTAATACAAACTCAAATAGACCAACCTGTGCTCTGCTTACACTTATAAATAAGAAGGTAGGCATGCCCTTAGACTGTCTGTGTTGGTGTGGAATTGTAACTTCTCACAAGAAGTCCTACAAGAAGCCATTCAGTTCTGCATCCAGATGACCATTCAAGAGTCAGTCTGGAGATAACTCTTTCTTTGCTTTGTGTCTTTCTTACCTTTTCCTGCAGGCTAATGTATGCATCAGTGTATTTCCAAAATACTGTGCTGTCATTGAGATTCATCGGAGAAGACTGTATTACTTAAACCACCAGAAGGCCACAACCAGAGGAATTTTCACTTACACCAGTCCATTATGCACATATGCTTCAATGACAAAAACATAGTGTGCCAGTTGTATGGTTGCTAAATGGACCTTTTTGATTAAAAGTCTAATGCTTGTCCAAAACAATTTTGTAGCTTTCAGAAAACTATACTGTCAGAAGATTTATCTGCTGACATATATACACCCACATACATTCTTAAACATCAATCATGGGAATTACTTCATAATTATAATTCATAATTACTGAACCTGACTAAAACTTAGTTTTAAAATTTCAAACGAACTTCAAGAGAAGCTTGCTATCCACCAAATTTTTAACAATCTGAACAATCCTGGTGTCATTACAGCACTCCAGTATCCCCCTACAGTATTCAGTCAATTTGCATTCAAGGTCTCACAGGACCACTTAACCCTGTTGCACAGCTGTTAGAAACTAACAAATGCAATATTAATTTTAGAGATTTGGCATTCGCTTTATACTTCTGTCTTCATCAGGAGAAGCACCAGAGATCCAGATTTCCTCTGTTTAATGAATAGATTATTGTAATCCTTAATGGCCAACTCATTAGATACATTGACTACATGTGATAGGACTCCAAATCAGCTACAGCTTCAAGGCAAATCTGTCTAAGCCTTCCCCTATAGCAAGCTGACCAAAAGAAACTGGACAGTCTCCATATCAGAAAAGATTTGTTTTATTAGAAGTTGGAATAGGTCATTTTGGTGTTAGTGAAAAACCTCAGTGAGAGAGAGAGAGAAAGAGAGAAAGAGAGGGAGATTAAACATGATTCTATCTATCATCTGTACTGTCCTCAAGTCCAGACCTCATTTCACTTAATACAATGACTTTGAGTTACAACAAACAAGAAACAGACTCTGACACCTGGAAAGCAATTTCCCTGAGTCCTTACTGTTCCCTCTCTTCACAGCAGACTCTCAGTTTTTCTGCACAAATGTCAGGAGGAGCCTGTAAGTCGCTCTTGTAAGCCTGCTGCCTGCTCTACCTTGCAGGCTCCTGGAGCTCTTCTTCCCTAGTATAGCTTTCCAAGGGACAAGCTCCCTCCTTCCTCCTCCAGAAAGATCTCCTTAACTACCTTCTTCCACAGGAAAGTAATCGAGACATGCTATTCCTTGAGGTATACATTATACTGCCCTTGGTGGCCCAAGCAGTCACACAACTGGAAGTATCAGAACAGCCTTGCAGGTCTTCTGGGCCTCACTCCATATGAAATATCTTTGCATATGGTAGTGAGTAGGTTTTCAGGTTCCATTTAGCATCTGAGCAAAATCAGTGTCAGAGATTCCACCTGCATTTGTTCCACAATATAAAGGAGTAAGGCACTAACTACCATTTTCACCCTTCACCCTACTTGCGCTACAGCAGGTTGTGCACCATGCTTATACTTCACATAAGCAGAGTTAAATCTTATTCTTCACACACCAACAGTCCCATCTAACCTTAGAAAACAGACACATTGCCTCAGAGTCATAGACAACTTGAATTTCCCTATGTTTGTCAGATTATAGTCATCTTTGAACTGAAGAAAGGAAGCTCACAGATAAAGCATACAGAAAATATTTTAAGAAATACAGTAGTAGCCACAAAAAAAGTTTCATCTGTCTTGATCCTTTTTAAGGTGTGTGACCAGACTCATCGACATGTCTAAACTAAAAAATACTGATTTGCGTTAGGCGCTATAACAAGCTGTTCCTCCCAGATGGCAACAAGAGGACAGATAAAGGAGAAAAATGGATAGAAGGAATCTGGAGAGAAGGGAAAGATGGAGACTAATTTGGGGGCCTCTGGAGCAAGGGAAATGTTGCAGCTGTCAGGAGCTGGGGGATGAAGGGATTCAGAAAAAAGTGCTACTCGCTCCTTGGTAACTAAAAGTGCAAGGGTCTCTGAACAGGTATGTATCTTATTTTAAATTTAGTTGCCCTTATATTTGAAATACGCATTTGTGGGGGACAGGATCTGATTGTCTGTCAGATATCATTTTTATGAGTTTATGAAAATTGCAGGTGTTCTCACAGAGGAACGGACACATGAGTTGGGGAGGATATAGTGCAGAGGAAAGCAGAGATGTCTTCCTTTCCCTTTATTTCCCAGGAAAGAAATAGAAACCTAAAAATAGAAAGGAATCAGGAAGGCAATAAAATCTGTCAGTTCTCCTTCTTTACAGGTCAGAAGAGAGTAGTTAACAGCTGCACCTGAGCAGCAGCGGAAAGACATATGTTAAGAACAGATTTTTGAACATGAAGTTCACACACATCTGTTTCTCACACACATATCATAGAGTTATATGGCAGATTATACATTTCTTAGTCCTGACCTTGCTTTACTGTCATTCTCATTTGCAAATTTTCCCAGATATTTAATCTGAATCTTCCTCACTGCAATTTGAGTCTATTAGTAGTAGTCAGTTGGCCATGACCTTGATTTCCTATCTCTTTGCCCAAATGTGTTTTTGCACACATTAATATGTGTGTTTCTTCCCTCAGCCTTCTTCTGCAAAGCAAAGCAACCCCAATTCCTTCAGCCCTTTGGTGAATGCTTTGCTAAAATTATCATCATGCTTGTTGCTCTCCTCAGAAATGTCTCCAACAGGACTGCATCTTTCTTGAAGTGTGGGAAATTAAAGGCAAAAACAAAATCAAACTAGAAGATAGGAACAGAGCTTTAATTATAATGGGATTTTGGTTATGCTTTTCTGGCAGTAGCTCTGACTGATAGATTATTACATTTATCACTAAATTTAGTCAGATAAATGCTCGCTAACAATGTTTCAATAAAGATATGCAGATTTTCATACATAAATGTTGTTCTTCAAAGGGGAAAATATTTTTCTATGCTTTATGTTCTGTGTGGCTTCCTAGAAGATTCTTACATCTAAGAACTGTTTGCAAATCCAGCACGATCTTAAATAATTTAGGGAGCACAACAACTTTCCAATGCTAGATTTTAAACTTTAAAATGTGGGAAGCTCAGTATCATAAATAGTTGATCTAATATTTTTTTTTCTAATTCTTGCAGCACAGTATGCAAACAGTGCGAGCCAGTGGAATTATATAAATATTCCTGAAAGCAGGGAGATTGGAAAACTATACATTAATTAGTTAATGATCATGAATAAATTGTTCCTCAAAATGCAGTGATTTCTGAGCTACTTCATCTTGCCTATTGTATTGCCAAGGAGAGATGCCAACAAAAGGGCCTTGGCACAGCTTTCTGACAGTTGTTGTTTACTTCTGGTCTTAGAGCCTCAGTATCCCTTTTTTCATCCCCTGTTATGCTACCCCTACATCAAGAAAAGCATCATCTTTCCTGGCCTTACTGTACTCTGAGAGTTCTCTTTTTTGATCACATATTTCAGTTTGCGTACTTTCCTTAAGAATCATGCAATATATAACATCTCAGATCTACTAAGGGTTATGCAAAAGTGCTAATTATATGTGTTAACTACAGAATGTAAAATGTAGCTCTTCATTTCTTTAATACACTTCAATCACTCTATCGTGTTAAAAAATACTTAATGTCAGAGTTTGACTGAGTACAATAAGCTGACAGCTGGAAAGCATTTACCTAGACCTGCCTTTATCCCACCTATCATTGATACCTCCATTGCTCTCTTTCTCTAAACAGTCTCACGGAATATTCAACTGCAGAACTAATAAAATAAAAGACTCTGCAAAACCTGTAATACAAGTTCTAAATGTTATTCTTTTACGATTACTATTATTAGGTATATGAACACCAAATGGCCTTCATCCAAATATGGAGATGTCATTAGGATAGGCACTACAGATAATCAAAGAACATTGATTTATTTTATTTTTCAAATATATAAGGCCAGAAAAGATTGACAAGTCAAATGACTGAGGTTATAAAGAAGGCTACAATTGCCAGAAATAAAAGCCAGGTCATGATCTCATCGCAATTACAGAGACATGATGGGTTAGCTCACATGACTGGAGTACTGCCATGGAAGGCCATGTGCTTTTCAGGAAGGACAGGCTGGGAAGGCAGAGTGGTGGAGTTGCTCTTTATGTGGAGAGCAACTGGAAGGCATGGAGCTCAACCTGGGGGTGAATGATGAGAAGTTGAGAGCTTGTGGGTAAGCATTAGAGGGCAGGTTAACATGGGAGACACTGTGGTAGGCATTTGCAACAGGCCACCTGATCAGGGAGTTGATGAGCCCTTCTACAGACAGCTGGAAGTAGCATCGTGGACACAGGCCCTGGTTCTCATGGAGGAACAGAGCTGCTCTGATATCAGCTGGAAAGAACAGAGCTAGGCACAAACAGTCCTGGACATTCCTGCAGAGCATTGATAATAACTTTTTGACACATTGTGGAGGAGAGGTGAGCAACTGGACCTGGTACTAAACAAATAGATAGGGACTTGTTGGAGATTTGAAGGTGGGGGACAGCCTTGGCTGCAGTGATCATGAGTTGGTGGACTTCAGGATCCAACGAGGAGGAAGTAGGCTTGCACCCATGGACTTCAGGAGAGCCAGCATTGGCCTCTTCAGAGACCTTCTTGGAAGAATCCCATCGGCTAGGGCTCTAAAAGGATTAAGAACTGACTGGATGGCAGAGATGTCCAAGAGAGATGGTTAGTATTCAAGCAGCACTTCCTCCACACTCAGGATTGGTGCATCCCTATGAGTAAGAAGGGAGGACAGGAGGCCTGCATGGATGAGCAAGTCGGTCCTGGCAAAACTCAAACAGAAGGCAGTATACAAAATGTGGAAAAGAGGACAGGCTCCTTGGGAGAAATATAGGAGCGCAGTGAGGGAATGCAGAGTTATGATGAGGAAAGCTAAGGCGCATTTGGAATTAAAATTTGGATGTTAAAAATAACAAGAAGAACTTTTTCAAATATATCAATGGCAAAAGGAAAATTAAGGAAAAAGTGGGCTAACTGGTGAACCGGATGAGCGCCCCGGTTATGAAAGACATAGAAAAAGCAGAGTTGCTGAATGCATTTTTTGCCTCAGTGTTTACCAAGGGCAGGCCTCTGGAATCCCAGACCCTAGAGACAAGAGAAGATGCCTGGAGAGGGGGAGACTTGCCCTGGGTAGAGGAAGGGTGGGACAGAGAGCACTTAGGGAAACCTGATACTTAAAAATCCATGGGCCCTGATGAGATGCACCCAAGAGTGCTGTGTGAGCTGGCGGATGTTATTGCTAAGACAATCTCCATTATCTTCAAAAGGTGGAGAATGAGGGAGGTGCCAGAGAACTGGAAGAAAGCCAATGTCATGCCGGTCTTCAAGAATGTCAAGCAGGCAACTACAGGCCAGTCAGCCTCACCTCCATCCCTGGAAAAGTGATGGAACAGCTCATCCTGGATGTTGTCTCTAAGCGTGTGGAGGACAAGAAGGTGCTCAGGAGTAGTCATGGGTTCACCAAGAGGAAATCATGCTTGACTAACCTGATAGCCTTCTATGATGGAATGACTGGCTGGATAGATGAGAGGAGAGCAGTGGATATCATCCATCTTGACTATCTTGGATATCATCTATCTTGACTTCAGCAAGACTTTTGACATTGTCCCTCACAACATCCCCTTAGGCAAGCTCTGGAAGTGCGGATTAAATGAGTGGACAGTGAGGTGGATTAGGAACTGACTGGATGGCAGAGCTCAGAGGTGGTGGGCAGCAGCATACAGTCTAGTCGGAGGCCTATAGTTAGAAGTGCCCCTCAGGGGTCAGTCCTCGGTCCATTCCTGTTCAATTTATTCATCAATGACCTGGATGAAGGCACAGAGTGCTCCCTCAGCAAGTTTGCTGATGTTATGAAACTCGGAGGAGTAACTGATACCTCAGAGAGCTGCGCTGCCATCCAGAGGGAAATTTCCTGACAGTGAGGGTGACAGAGCACTGGAACAGGCTGCCCAGAGAGGTTGTGGAGTCTCCTTCTCTGGAGATCTTCAAAACCTCCTCGGATGCAGTCCTGTGTCACACGCTCTAGGTGGCCCTGCGTGTGCAGGGAGTTGGACTAGATGATCTCTAAAGGTCCCTTCCAATCTTAATGATTCTATGATTTCAGTGCACACAGTAACCTGCAATGAATCCTCTTAAAAACATATCATATTTAGTATCTCATCTCCAAAAAAGGATCACTTGCTGCAAAAAAGGAACTAAAAAAGTTAATTAGGTTTGCTAAGCAAGCCACATCAAAATGTCATTATCAGAAATTATTACAATCTGCAAAGGACATTTATGCTATCATACCTATGGGACTACATTTTACAAACAAGCCTACATAGTCCATAGTTGCTCTACTGACAAAAGGAGCTCCCTCTGGGGTAATCTGAAGTATCAGTCTTTCCTTTCAGAGACTTTTTTTCTCTTTCTCTATGAAAGAGCATCTGTTTCCTGGAATTTACCAACAGTTTTCATAAGACAGGCCTTGAATTACATGTTCACTTTTAGTAGAAATAGAAAATAAGAGTAAATAATGTTTTTCCCCTTTAAAAAAAAAAAAAATTGGTGTATCTTTTCTTAGAGAATAACAACTCCTATTTTGTAGCCTTCTACCACATGAGTCAGTGAAGGCACATTCCTCCAAGTTCATTTGTCCCCAATATTAACATGTGATAAATCTCTGTTTTAGTAAACACTTACTCTAGAAAAAAAGCTGAAACATCCTTTGGCAATGGTTTTAGATTTTATATTTCTGAAAAAATCCAACTTACTATAAAATTAGCATAATACTTTTTACAAACAGCCTAATTGAGAATAGACAAAAAGATACCTTTTATGAAGATACTTGGGATGTCTTCCCACAATATATTTTTTAAATGCTTGACAGTCTGTGGGAGGTCATTCCAAAGGGAAAAATAAGTGCTTTTAAGCATTTTTATGAACACTCAAGGATCAGCTGCATCTGGCATGAAGAGTGTAGCTTTATCTAGACAGAACTCCAATCCCTCTCTTTTAATTAGATGATGGGTTTTATATGAGAGAGCCCAAGCACTGTGTTAAACTCATCACCAGTCTTGGTCTCACAGCACAACCAACTGCAAGAACAGCAAAAGTTCCCTTCTTCCTGAAGCAAAGAATAAAGAGGCTGTTTTCATTTACATTTATGTCACTTACTTTTTCCTAGTTGTAACTGAAATAAAGCTATACCAGAAAAATCCTACTTTGAGAACCAAACTCAATGGAAATGGTAGCAGTTATGAACAAGGCACAAGAAACAGATTCAAACTTAATAGCATTTCACATCATGTCATGAAGTCATGAAACATGTCCAGTGATTTGTCACTCGCCTTTCCCTCTCCATTACTACACTGAAGACAAACACTACTATTTTCATTGATGTACTTGATTAGGGCTGAAGATATGCCAGTTCATTTTCAGCTCCTCAGAAAACTGTGGGCGAGTCACATAGCTACTGGTAATAGTAATCAAGATGATACTCTCATTTGAAAAGGATAAATAAATATTGCTATTGTTTTAGCCAGTCATTCATTTTAGTATAATTTGGCTGTTCTACTTCTGAGATCCTTGCCTTCTCCAAGAAACTTTTCCCACAGAAACCAGAACATGGGATCTTTTAAACTCTCATAGTAATTATTAAAATCATCTTGAGTCAAATACCATCTATCAGTGTCAGAACCATAACTATGTGAAAAATGTATTATTGTTCGAAATCCAGAAATGGCTATTCATAGGTAAACAAAAAATAAAGTAAAAATCAGTATAGTAAGAGAGTTTCAGTGAGTTTTCAGGGGCCAAGAGGTGAGTAGTAGAACCTGGAGGAGAAATTAGGTGTGAAATTATGGCCTTACAGAAAGGACATGTGAATTTCCAACTGCTCGCTGCATAATTAAGGTTCTGCTCATGACTCCCAATTCTGTTGAATGACACTGTTTCATTTAGATAGTCCAAAAGAACACAAACAGAACAGTAAGAGCTATTTTTCAATGCAAAACTTATCTTTCTAAATATGTCATTTTTGTCTCGGCAGAAAAAGCTGTACCTAAGCAATGTGATGCATCGCACCTAAATGCGATGCAGAGAGGACGTTTCAAGGTATTGACAGTTTGAATTAATTCTCCTGCACTAGGTTTACCTAATCTCGACACGTTATTTCTCATCCAATACGAACAAAAGAGTCATTCAGTCAGCCATGTAACTATGGCCTTGTTCTGAAAACTATCTGCTCCCTCTCACCAGTAAAAAAGAAAAACAAAGAAAGCTGCCTCTGCTCCTTGGTATTGTAATTCCAAGTGCTGTACTTGGAATTCAGCAACACAACAGTGCAACTACAGAGACTGTTCTTGCCAAAGCCTGTTCTGGGCAAAGGCTCTAATTACTGACACCCTAATATAATCAAAGTATCAGTCTAGTATCACAGGGTGTTCTGAGAAGAGTGCATTTCTACCTCTAATAACGATATTAATCTACAATTCAACATTTTAACTGTCCTTCAAAGCCTATTAATGAATATGAAGCATTCTTCTATTAGATCAAATAAGGCTTTGATCATTTGTAAGTGGGGGAGGGAGAGCGGGGAAGGGCATGTCCCTGAAGAACACATTTAAAATATGTGACATTGTTATGTCTCTAAATGTGCAATGATGATGAAATAGTCTTGTTTCTCTAGGCATAGTTTCTGGCAGTTAGTCATCAGCACACCCTGGGGAAACAAAGTAAACCAATCTCATATAAGTAGGAAATTTAACAGTGTTTCGGCATCACTGAAGCAGTTTGCTGATGAATCTGCTCATTATAAAACATAGAATATTACCCCATGGGTGAATGGAAGTAAAAATAATGTGGAAACACTCCTCAGTGGCAAGCAAGAAATATGCATTTCATTACCATGCTGCTTCATGAAGCGAATTCGAACTTCAAACAACTTAACCTTCCTTCAGATGACCCAGTCTTCAGACACGTAGCTCCTCTTCTACCAAAATGGAGCTCTAAGCCTTAATTTCTGTTCACATCTTATTCTGCACTAACTTCACCTCTAATTTCTTTTTTTTTTTCTCCAAGGTTTAATACCTAAAAAGAAAGTAATCAAACAAAACACTCTTATTTCTGTTTCAGTTAGTCAGAAATATACCTGTGCTAAAATCTGCTGTGTAAACTTTAAACAAGAGAGCATAGGTACCACACTGTCTTACAGAAATTTTCACTTGCTATAGTCATATGTTTCTTTTAATATATAGATTCCTCTTTAAATGAGCCAAGTTAGGCAGCCTTATGCTAGTCTGTCATTTAAATTATTGACATATAATTACTTCTGCTTTGTATTATTTAACAGGAGATAGACAAATGAATCTGCTTGCAGAACCTATTGAAAGGACCAAGCATCTAATAAATAAAAAACCAGTGCTAAAACACCTCTAAGAACAGAAGTAGATTAACTAATATAGATAACATAAATTCTGGGTTGCTAATAGAATTATTTGCTTTTAAAATAAAAGGTTTAAAAAAGAAAAAAAAAAAAAAACTGTTTAAAAGTAGCAAAGGATAGAATCTACCAAAATAAAAGGAGCATGAAACACTCTTAAGTCTGCAGAAGAGGAAACTGACTGATTCCAGCAATTAACAAAATATAGATTTAGCTGTACAACCTATGCTAAAAACAAAAGCCATTCTTTTATAGCCATGCTCCTAAGAGAGACACGTGTGCGATCACATTATAACAGAATCCGTCATGGATGTTACTGTCTTCAAGGCTGGTGACAACAAAGCTCTTATGACCATGTTGCAAGGCACTAAAAGTGGACTATGGTCAGCAAGGCACTAAGTGGACTATGGTCAGCATGAATATATGTGTAAGAAAAACAGTAGGTGTAATAAAAAATACCTGATATAATAATATAAAAAAATAAATAAAAATACCTCTTTAAATTATATATCAGAGGCAGCATTACACTATGGCCTGTGTAGCTAATTCTGATTGTCTTGGATATGAATATTGCTACCAAACACCTTGTAAACTAACTGAAGCAAAGCAAGAAAAAAGCTCTTAGGTTGCTAAATGAAGTCCACTGTAGAACCAGCTAATAGTCAGCCCTGTTTTGCTTGTTCTGTAGTAGTCACAAAGAATTACCCCTGGTAAATATGGAAACAAAATAATCCAATTAAACTCATTTGTATAGAAACATAAATTGTATCTTCTGGGAAAGGAAAAATAAAATTGTTTCAATTAGGAAATGGAGGTGACAGGAAAAACAATCAGAAAAACTCAGGACTGAGTTATGCAAAGAGTATTTTTTAAGTTTCTGATTAAACATGATAACTGAAATGTTCTCAGCACTGTGCAGGTAAGCACAGCAATATCTTGAGTCCCAGCCTTAAGAGGTTTGCATTACCTTGTTAAACACAGAAAACTACAAGTGAGTTGAGGGAACGAAGGAACAATAAAACAAGAGTTTAACAGAGAGGCAGCTATGTCTCTATTAGATGTTTTTAGTGGGGGAGATGTGCAGCACCAGCAATAAAGGAAGTATCCCCATAGGGGTTGCCCACTGTACTTCTGGCCACAGAGCAAGAACACAGTCTTACAGTGCCTGTCTCAGCTGAAAAAGTCATTTATGGAACAATTGGATGGGAGGGATAAACCCCAACAGCTGAAATGTCTTCATTTTCTAGTATCTGGAAAGGAAACAATAGCCATCCCATCAGTTGTGACTTACAGGAATAGATTTTAATATGGTATTTAAAAAGTACTATAATGATTCATTCTTCACTGGCAAGTTTCACAGCAACTTATGTTGACTTTATTGTGTATTTCCACGTTTTTAGAATGGAAATGATGCCAAGTAGTTATAGATTTACTCTCCGCCAGTAGATGTTTTTGGTTTACTCTTTTACTGGAGGTACTACAAACTAAAGAGGGAAAAGACATTATTCTGTGTATAGCCTAAGTTTTCCTCATCCTTTCCAAAACAGAAGATATTTCTTCACTGTTAGTTCTGCCCATCATTCCAAATGATTTGGCCAGGACTTCACCTGTGCTTGTTGGCACTTGCTATTTTAATTATCATGAGTGAGGTTGCCAGGGTCCTACTATCCTAGTGAACATTAGCCTTTATATGTGCAGCTACTGACCCAACAACATGAGGTCATGTCTCAGACTCATGTATCAAAAACAAGCCACTGTTGGCCTAATCTCACCCATGTTTTTGCAACAAGAGAGCACTGACTCATTTATCAGCTGCTGAAGTTTTGTTTGTTTGTTTTTCCCTTTATTGTACCAAATGCTTTTTAGATGTCTGCAGACGTTGCTTTTCATTTTGTTTATATTTTCTAGAAATGTGTTTTCCTACAGAGGTCTCTGAAGCAGTCATTGTCTGTTCTTTCCCAGATCTTTTTGTTTTGGGACACAAAATTCAAGTAGTGACCTGTCTACTGCCAGATGTAGGATATCACATTATGTCTAGTACAGGGAAAAATTATGTCCAGAACCACAGATTTCTAAGAATTTCAGTCACTTATTCCAGGAATAATATTCATGGTGTACACCATCCTGAAGCCATGACTGCTGGGTGCTACATTTGTTCACATGTGCTCACAGCAAGGACAGCAGTTCTGCAAGCTGTACATTATTAGATCCAGTCAGTTTTCCCACTTACTTACTAAATCATTTTTATGGCTTGTGTCTGGCATAGCTACCCCTTGAAAAGCCATCTTCCCATATTTGCTTTATGCCCAGTTCACTTGGACCCAAATACAATTGTCTGTCCAACTCAATGCATTATACCAACCATTACTTGCTAACAAAGCCTTAAGATATTTTACTGAACTTCCACAAGAGAAAAAAGAACACAACACAAAATACAGAGATAGATAAAAAGATCAGATATTCACTTGATTATTATTACAAAAACAGTGGCTGTAAAATGCTTAGTTAACCCATTGTAGGTCAACAGTATCACAGTGCAAGAAACACTTGTGTATATATTCAAGCAGAATATAATTCTAGGGAGAGTCCCTTCTAATACTTACCCATAAAATATAGCTACAATTTTTGAAGTCATTTGTTATCAATTTTATCTCCCTCATGTTGATCCCTGAGATCCCTTTAGTTATGTAATAACTAAAGTCCTCTGGATAAGGCAGTGCACTTACTTATTCTTGCAAAATTCTTCTCAAGTAAATTTGATTATCTCTTATTTATACCAGAGGAAACAAGAAACACAAAGAAATCACCAATTTACACAGGAAATTCATGGCACAGCTTAAAGCTAAACCTGGGTTTCGGCCAAGCCACTGTTCTGAGTCTGAACATTATAGCCCCTCTTTCAGCTACTCATTTATAGTCAAAAGTATAGTCTACTTAAATGCTTAGCATTTATAATATTTGAGCTAGATCCCAGCCACTCTTCTTCCCTGCTGTGCTACCATTACCACACAAACAGGGACAAAATGTTTCCATTAGCTTAAGGCAAATTAAGAAGCACTGAACAACCATAAGTGACTATGGTTCTGATTTCCTTTGGTGGACTCTGAGTAGAAAGATGCAGCCAAATCCAAACACACTCCCTCCTATCACCTTTACTGAAGGAGCAAAAGGACACACATGCCCATCTAATATATATTTGCTCTAATAATGGAAAATTAGAATTTCTTAAAAAGATTTCTTAAAAAGATCCCGAGATTCTTTTTTCTTGTCCTACCAATTTCTTTATGTGTGAATGATTCCTTTTACAGAGCATAAATACTGAAGAACAAAAAGGCAGATCTAGTCAGCTACCTAAAACTTTGAGCAGGAAAATATATGGCATTGCATCTACTGAAGAAAATAAGACAAAAAAAAGGACAAGTTGTTCAGGGCTCATCCTTAAAAAACAAAAACAAGGCATTGCATCAATCACAGTGCACCATGTAACAATCTGTCATCAAGATCAGAGAAAAGATGATCATATGACATCCTATGACATCACTATGTCATAGATCACAGGGTACCTAACCCTGAAAAATGCTTAAGATTTCTACTTTTTTTTTCAGTATTAGAATATCCCCTTAAATGAAATCAAATGCAGCCTATGTCTTGAAAATGAGGAAATGTCCCCTCTTCAAGTCAAGAGAGCTGCCCCAGTATGATAGGAGCAGATTTGAAAGTAAGAGGTGAACTATGAGAAAACTTTCTGATATCAGGGAAAAATTCCCTTATTTCCAAAATGCCTTTCACCTGTAATTAAATTCCATACGTGAACTGTCATAGAAATAACATGACAGCCAAATGCTCACACGTGAGAATTCTTTGGCAGACTTTTGTTTATGTGCAAAAACTCCTATGTCTCAGATCAGCTTCCATTGCTCTGATCAGCTGTTTCTTTCCATCGCAAATTCTACTGCTATCAAAATCCAAGACGCAGGTAGCAGGGAAGGGACTTTTTTTTGTGGAAAGGGAGTTGTTTGTTGGGTTTCATTTAAAATATTCTTTGTGGTTTTCAAAATATTTCTAAAATGATAAATTGCTGGGGAGTTGTCTGTAAACACTGTTGCTCTCCTAAGTGCTTCAGACTGCCGACTGCCAGAAAGTAGGGGTAGAGAAGGAGGAGTTCAGCTGGCAAAAATATGTGCCACGGAAAAAATATTTTCAGGAAAACACTAAACTATTTTTTTTCAGTTTAGTACAGTTTTTAATCTTTGGAGAAGTATTCACTACTATTTTTCATTCTCTGATCCATTTGTCCAGAATTTGTCCTGGAAAGATCTCTTGTGTGCTGAGCTAGACCACTGGCATAGTAGAGAAGTTGGTCCCTCAAAAATCTGAGAATATGTGTAAATTAAGAAAGAGCTTTGGATGTTTTCAACCCACACTGCCTATGTGTTGGCAGCAGCAACATGCACGTAACGAAAGGGTTAGTCTAGAGGACAGAATCCTGCATACACGTTCAAGAAACAAGAGGTTCATCTGTACTGAAACACTACAAAATAATGTTGGAGATGAATTTAGAAAGCAGTAGCTTTTTTACTCAAGTGCAACACATGGATGTTTTTAGGCCTTTGACAAATATTTTTCAGTGAATTAAAATGAGCCTGCTTATTTAGTTACTGATGGCAGAGCCTTGCCTAATGGTAGAGCCCTGAAAGTAGAAAAGTTTTCAGCATAGGGTGTTAAGTTCAAGTAGCAGCTAAGATTTTGCCTTGATATGCCGGGCTGCCCCAGGTCATCAGCTGGGCTGTAAAGGGATTGGATGGCCTTGGCTTTGGGCAGTAAGGTGAAGTGGGAGGACATGAGGGTCATGAGCAGCAGCCACTATGGGGGAGTAGCTAACATGCTGCTCATTCACCCTTAGTCTTACTGAGGTAACTCACCAGCATAGACAGACATGAAAATCAGTTCCAAGTTCTACCTATGACTGAACTGAATTTATTCCAGCATCTCATCTGTGCACTTATCAAAAGGAAATAATGTTATTTTTACTTAGTGAGATGCTGTAAGGATAATTCCATTAGTGTTTGGATGATGCCATGATGATAAATGATCAACGATCATTGGATAAATCCAGCTGAAGGAGGTCATGTAGCTCAACCTCAGGTAGTGAGATGGATAATCTTAAGTGCATGGTTAAATCAGGACCTCACAGAGTGTACAACAAAGTTCAGATCCTGAACTGGTGATATGACAACTAACTAGTTTGGTGGTAAATATTGTCACATGCATTAAAAACTTCTTAAACCTCAAGCTATATGCATTGCCTCCTAATTTGTTCCTGGGTGCATTAAGAGGAGCGTCTCTAGCAGGTCGAGGGAGGTGATCCTGCCCCTTTACTCAGCCCTGGTGAGGCCACATCTGCAGTACAGCGCAGGCCCACAAGGATGATCAGGGGCCTGGAACATCTGCCCTATGAGGAGAGACTGAGGGAGCTGGACCTGTTCAGCCTGGAGAAGAG